>MCJB01018650.1:3308-62391 GCA_002018475.1 Nicotiana obtusifolia | reverse complement strand
CCCCCCCCCCCCCCCCCCCCCAAAGTTCTGTATGACACACTTTCCTAAAGTTGGCTTGTTCTAAACGTTTCAGAGCCAGTTCTGATCGTGGCGCTCTCACTTCTCTTCAATACTCATACTGATCCTAGTAGTCCAAAAGTCATTCAGGCTCTTTTTTTTAAAGAGGTGGGTAGTTATTCCTCATTGATGTCAGCATCACATGAGTCTGACCAAAAATTCCTTCAATTTCCTAACTAGGGCTAATAGTGGTTTTTGCTCCTTTTCCTTTCTCTTTTAATTTTTTCATTTAATAACTTTTTGAGGAAAAGGTAGGCTCATGAATTGTAGAGGTAGAGGTGGTGAAAGTGAAAGTTTGAAATCAGTATCGGATCATGATTGTCTCTTGCTACTCTAGCTCTGATTCTTCTCTCATCTTCATTTGTGTATTATTAATTAATTTTCTTTGGCAAAAATGATGCAACTATAGTTTTGAATGAATTCTTGATCTGGTGTTTGAAATTTTGCAATGAAAACATTCTAGTTTTATTTGCTTTACATTTCCTTGGCAGTCTCAATACATGGATGGTGTTAGGTCTCTTCCTAGACCTTTGCCCCTAGCTCCACAAGATGCCGAGTCTCCTGTGAAAAAGGAAGGAGATAAAGAAGAAGAAGAAGAGGTGCGAACTTAGTTTATCTACTTGGGGAGTGAATTTTGAATATGATTCCTGTACCAAATTGATAAAGATGCCTGGTAATAATTCAGCCATTGTTGTTTGCATTTACGTGAAGTATCTAACTTATATTTAATAGTAAATCATGGTTTAAGGATGTGTTAAGTGAAATCAGGGCGGCATTTTTATTACTTTATTTTTAGATTCCCTTTTTTTGTGTGTGGGGGTGGATGTTCTAGGTCCCTTAATTATAGAGAATGTCACCTAGAATATATATCATAGTCAGGGTCCTCATATGTAGAAGCCCTGAATCAGCAACATGCTAGCAGGTTATATTTGGTATGCCTCACTTCACTGCATGACATGCTCTAGTATTTTCTAATTTTGTATATTCCTTTATCAATTTTTCCATCTAGTTGTCCTTTTCCTATCAATTCACTCCCATCCAAATCTTTCTTGTTATTTGTTACTCTGATTGCTTTCCCTCAATCAGTCTTTGGAAAGATATGAAACTATTCTCCAGTAAATGATCCTTCTTCATTTGGTTCAGACTCTAGAAGTGGGAGTATAAAGATTGGTGACTCCCGCTGTCATTTTATGGTGCTGCCTCTAATCTTTATTATTTCATCTTGGTAGATATTATTTCGAACTAATGCAGTCTTCTTTATCCTTTGTGGAGTCATTCTTCTTTCTGGTGTTCTGTTCTGTTCCTTTGCTATCTTTTATTTATTTATTACAATTTTCATATTTCGGGTCAGGTCATAGTCTTATTTTAACTTTTCTTGAATCACTTGTATCTGGTAGTCCACTTGTTTGCTACTTTTCTCTTTTCTATACTATTTTCTTAGTTTTGTGGTAACGGCTCTTCTTGACACTAATTTTGTTTATATTAATAGTTGGTTATTGACGCAAGAAAGCACAAATAGATGTGTTTTCCAGCCTCTTAATAAACAGAAAAACCAACTCAAAAACTTATGATTGGTGTAGCTGAGATTACTGGTTTCCAAGGTGTCTGGGCTGTTGATTTTAAGTAGCAAATCAAGATGGATCTCAGTTAATGTTTATGTGCCAAAACCTCCCTGACTGACCATGTGTACTCCTTGCTGAGCATTACATTTGCCAGGCAGTTATTGCTGTCTAGATAAGATCAATGAATGTGCTATGCAATCGTGCTCTTCCAGGATTTTGTACTATTTTTTAAAATGCCCAAGTTTTGAAAATATGGTATGTTTAGTTCCTGAGTTCCTTTTGAAAGACAAGTCAATTGGATGTTAACTATCATCAAAAGCATGTCCTAAGGGATGGCCTAGTGTTTTGAGGCATGAGAGTAACAGCCTGGAGATCCTAGGTACGTATTCCCAGCTGCAGTATTTGGTGTGAGGCCATGTCTGAGTTGGATAGGCTGTCCGGTGGATTACTCGTGGTGCGCGTTATAAGAGAATCTTTTTTTTCGTCAAAGGCATTGGACGTATCCTTTAAATATGAGCAGTTCAATCATTTAGGAAACAGGGGAGTATATTGGATCTCAAGAGGCTATATCCAACATTCTGTTTATTTGTATCTCCACACTCGGAAGTTTTCAAGGCTTCAGCAGTTCCACTTTGTTCTATCTAGCTAGTAGCTCCATATTCAATTTGTTTGTATCTCCAAAATATTTTTTCAAAGGTTAAGTAAGCTCAGTTGAGGGCACTGGATCCTGAGTTTTATAACATACAAAATCTTTTCGAAGGTTGACCTACTCTCAGCATGTCTGCAGAGGCGTGTTTATCTCTTTTAATCTTTGTCTCTGGGTGCTGCTTAAGCCATGTTGCAAATTCATGGCTTTGTCAGCTCATTATGTGTAAGGATTCTCATGTCTCTGATTGTACAGCAGCCTGCATAGTGTGCCTAGTTGTTTGATGTGGTTGGGTAGGTGAGATGGCAATTGGCGTTCGGTATAGAATGGAACAAATGATTCTGCTTTTGTCTACCTGCAGGATGGGGGATCTGTCGAGCATTTATCTCCAAAAGAACTTTTGCAAAGACATGTCAAGCGTGCTAAAAGGATTAGATCACGGTAAGAAACATTTGTGGTCTTTTGGCTTTTCGAAATTAAGGATGTAACTGTTACCTTGTGGATTGAGCTGCTTCTGACACCCTTTCTCCATGGTGCCCCAAAAAGGTTGGAAGATCACATATTATGAAATCTACTTTTTCCTTTGTTGATTAGCTTCAACTTCGGCATTTGGTATTTGTTAAGATTAGAGAAGAAGTCAGTAATTTGGTTCAGCAAAGGAAAGAATGCGCGCGCGCACACACACACATATATATATATATATATTATGAAGTATAGTAGGTTAGCGATATTTGATTTTTCTTTACCCAAAATCTCAATGTTACTATTAGCCCTTTGATAAATGGAAGGAAAATCTTGTCACTTTATCTGATTAAGAAAGAGAAAGTAGTTGTCCTCCTTAAATCATGTAATTAACCTGCTCTGCCCCTGTCGGCGCTCAGAGATGCAAACAAAATTAGACATTTGAAGAAAGAGTTTTAAGTACAGAAACATGCATTCGGATTCCTCTGGTGCACAAAATCTAAGAGTGGCCGGTTATTGGCCATCTCCATTATTTCCGATAATGACCTATCCGCTGCTCAGAAATTAGGAGATTTAGCTGACAAATTGACCTGGTCTTGACTTTCTGGCTGGACACGTTGATCCGAGGAAGCAGATCATGAACTGTGATAGATCTATAGCCTGTAGTTCACTATGTTTCGCAGCCATTCTTCTACCATTCTTCGAGCAGTTGTTTCCCGTCTTTCTCTTCCTTTCCTATGTCTCCAGGGTGGGGAGGGGTATATGGATTAAATGTGATTAGCTGGAAATTGGTTGTAGATTTTATCGGTGACTATATGATTGGTTTTGCTTGAAATCTGCAGATTAAGGGAAGAAAGACTTCGTCGAATTGCAAGATACAAAACCAGGCTTGCTCTTCTCCTACCTCCAATGGTAGAACAGCAATACAAAAATGATCCAGCTTCAGGAAATTAAACCATTCAGGATTCACTAACTTAATGGTCCGTAGGCTCTCTCATCTGCACCCTGCTGGAGCTTTCATATGTCGTCTTCATATCCGTCCTCAAGGTCTTTGCGGAGCGCTCAGGTTGGATGTTGTTAAAATTGTGCCCGAACGGAGGATTCTGGTGCAATTAGCGCCCATAGAACTAGCAGGCCTGGTAATGTTAATTTTAGGACTGTTCATCGACTCGGTTTTGGTTCGGTTTACAATTCTAAATAGTATGTTGTACCAATATTACACTGAAATAAATGCGGTATGCTTCGATTTTTTACTTTTCTGTTTCGGTTCGTGCGATTCTGTAGCTTCGATATTACTCTTTAAAGTTATAACCTATCAACCAAACTTATAGACGTGATTTATGAAATTGGTTTTTCAGATTTAAGCAAAAAAGAAAAACTAAAAAAGAACAAATTAAACCAAAACGTTAGTGATGTTTGTTTTTCCAAAACAAGACTTGCTTTTCCTTCAAAAGAAAAGGAGAAAGACTCAGTCAATTGATTGCAGGATACTGCTGCAGGGTCAAGAAGGAAAAAAGAAGAAAGATGAAGGAACATCGGTCTTCAGAGCAAAGGATGTTTCCTTTTTGGTGTAAGAGATTTTATTTTGAAGAGTGTTTCTATTTTTCTTATTTTCCATTTAGTCCTTACCCATTGACAACTAAGATAAGTTGAAATTTTCTTATTCATGGCAACTGGGAAAAAGAAAAAAGAAAAAAAAACGTTCAAAAAAAATCCGGGGTCATGGACTTGTAGAAGTCCTCTTTAACTGATTTCCTCCAAATTATTAGGGTTAGGTGATTTAGTGAAGTGGAAATATAATCATGCATGGTTAAGTGCAAAAATTACATGTGCAAATACGTGTCATTCATTTATTAATCTAGTATAAATATTTGATGCGAGTAAAATTTTACGTTCCTTCGTGACTAATGCAACTACTGTGTCATCGTTAATATGTTTATTTTTCAAAATCTTCTAGTTTACCTGCTCTCTTGTTTATAAAGAAAGCATCTATGAAATGACTTATTATTTTGTGTAGCACCTTAAGATGTATTTTCGATCTCCTACATCTAAAAGAATGTTACATCTCTAAAGAGCTACTGATCACTACCATCATGAAACTATACGAGTCTAACTTCTGATATTTCAAGCTTTATTTCTTGGCCACTCTTTCAACACAGGATCTGATATGATTAAATTGAAATTTAACAGTGTAGTTTTGGAATTTGGAGCATCGCTCGAATTATATGCTAGTTGATCTATACGTTTCATATATACTTAGTTTTAGTATACGTGCGTTGCACGTGTGTATAGTGTCTATCAATTAATAATATGTACATTGACGTTAAAATAAAATGCAATGTTTGTTTAAAGGATAAAAATTATTTTTCTCATAGGAAATATATTAAATATCTTCTGAATATGCATAAATGATGAATTTAGTTAAATCTTAGTTGTACATTATTTTGTAATTATGCATATTTTATAATATATTTACAAATATGTTAAATTGGATCTCACTTGAAATCTCTTTATGAATACATTTTGGCTTCTACTAATTTCATCCTTATTTCTTTAAGTTTGTAGTTTAATAATTTAATTCTTAATACTATAATTAAATTTTATTTTATGTTCTGATTTCTTTTCTCGTCGATGGTCTTTTTCTGAAAAATAATTTATGTACTCTAAGATTTTTGGAAACTTGAAAAATAATTTTACCTATATGAAGAATTTGAAAAGGAATAAAATTGAATTATTTTTCTAGTTTGTTAATTCAAATCCTGGGAAAAAAGGTCAATTCAAATACTTGATTATATTTTGTAATCATTAATGAAAATAATTTGTTTTTTGATGATTTAAATTATTAATATCATCTCATAGAATAAAACAAATGTGTAATTATAACTATAGTAAAATCCACAAAATTCTTGTGTCAAATGATAAAAAATCAAACTTTTGCACTTTATATTTGTCATAGCATTAGTAAATGATTTTTGTCAATCACTTATCTCTCTCTCTTTCTCTTGTTATTATAAAATATTTTCGTAATTATCTTTTTAATAATATTTTAAAATTCTATATTAATATTTATGTCTAGGAAAATTAATGGTCAAAGAATAAAATTAATAGTTAATGGACCAATCTCACGTGGTATACTCATCACATATAGGTTAAATACTGATTTGAGTAAATGACAAAGCAAACTACTTCCTCATTCTTTAATTTTTTCTTTATTTTATTTTTTATATCATAATTGTTCCCCTAAAATTTAGCATGATAATACAATTTTTTGAGATAAAAAACATTCAATTGTGTAAAATTCATATAAGGTAAAACATATTTGGTGTTATTTAATTATACTTTAATTTTAAATTCATATAAAAAAAATTTAAAATAATTTTGAAGTCCGAAATATAAGTTGCTTAATTCAAATAAGGAAAGGTATACAGCAACAACAACAACAACAACAACAACAACAACAACAACCACCAAAAAGAAAAAGAAAAAGAAAAAACCCAAGAAAGGTATAATAAGTAATAAATTTTATTTAATTTCAAACTCCTAAATATAACGTTAAAATAAAATAAAATATTTTTTTAAATGATAAAAATAAATTTTCTCATAGTAATTGTATTAAATATCTTCTGAATATGCATAGATGATGAATTTAGTTAAATTAGTTTTATATTATTTTGTAATTATACATATCTTATAATATAATTTACAAAAATATTAAGTATATCTCACCTGTCATCTCTTTATGAATACATTTTGGCTTCTACCAATTTCATCCTTATTTCCTTAAGTTTTCGTTTAACCAATTTAATTCTTAATACTATAAATAATTTTATTTTTTATTTCGATTTCTTTTATTGTCGATGGTCTTTTTCTGAAAAATAATTTATGTACTCTAAGATTTGTATAAACTTGAAAATAATTTTACCTTTATGATGAATTTGGAAAGGAATAGAAATTGGATTGTTTTTCTAGTCAGTTAATTCAAATCCTGGGAAAAAAGGTCAATCCAAATACTTAATAATATTTTTTAACCACTAATAAAAATATTTATTTTTTGAGGATTTAAATTATTGATATTATCTCATAGCATAAGACAAATGTTTAATTATAACTATAATTTTATCCACAAAATTCTTGTGTCAAATGATAAAAAATCAAACTTTTTACACTTTATGTTTGTCGTAGCGTTAGTAAATAAATTTTTGTCAATCACATGCTATTATAAAATACTTTCGTAATTATTTTTTCTAATAATGTTTTAAAATCTATATTAATATTTATATCTAAGTAAATTATTGATCGGAGAATAAAATTAATAGCTAATGGACCAATCTCACATAGAATTCTCATAACATTTATAGGTTAAATACTGATTTGAATAAAGAACAAACCAAACTACTTCCTCTTTCCTTATTTTATTTTTTTATATCATAGTTGTTTACATAAAATTTAGCATGATTATACAATTTTTTTGAGATAAAAATATATTGTATAAAATTCATATATAAGGAAAAACATAAAAATATTTGGTGTTATTTAATTATACTTTAATTTAAATTCATATAAGATAAAACTTTAAATTTAAAGTCCTAAATATAAGGACCTCTTACTTAATAGTTCCTAGATATTCATAATAAAGGAAAGGTATTGGCCTAAATAAGGAAAGGTATAATAAGTAATAAATCTTATTTAATTTCATACTCCTACATATTAGCTAGAAGAATAATCAAATGACTATTTCGTCTAGTGTAAACTCTATTTTAAAAGGATAAAAAAGGCGAACGACATTTCGCTATTGGCGTTCGTGCTTTTAACATAGTCAAGTGAGAAAAAATCTAATAAATAAATTTTTATTAATTTAAAAGTTGTTAATATTAAGAAAATAAGTAATGGCCCCAATTATTCTTATATTTTAATTAGGAAAATAAGCAATGACCCCAGTTATTCCTCATAAATTGTATTTCTTAATTTTAATTTAATTTGAAAGTAAGAAAATAATTTAAAATATATTATTATTCACTGCTTTTCAACTATGATAATATCTTAGTTTAACTTTGTATAATCATTAAGAAATTAAGAAAAATATATTGTCAGTTTGCATTTAATAAATAAGATATCGTATTACTTAATTTAATCAAATATAATAGAAAAATAGTATGTTAAGAAAAATCGTTCCTTTCCATTCTAAAATATTGTCCACCCTTATTTTACTTGTCATTAAATAAATTTCTTAAATTGAATTTATTTTTAATTTATTTTCGTTCTTAGATTTTAAATTGATACGACATCTAGGGTCAAACTTCCTAATATTTGGTAAGAGAATATTTAAGTCAGATCGTTTTTAATACTTAGCTTAGAGTTATTGCTTAAATCTTTGGTGTTAGAAGTAATGAATTTTAGAAGGAAAGAATTTATATAGCTAAAATCTTTCTTTATTTTAAATTCTTCGATATAGAAGTTTGTATATAGTTCGAATAAGGAGTGATTTAATATTTAAAATTAAAATAATTTTTAAGCTTTAAATATTAGGAAAATAATTAAATAATTATTTCTAAAGATAAGGGAAACAATTAAATGCCTATTCCTAAATATTAGGTAGATAATTAAATAAATATTCTTAAATATTAGGATAATAATTAAAAGACTATTTTTTCTAGTCTGAACTTTAGTTTTAAAGGGCAAAAAAGACAAATAACATTTCGCTAATGGCTTTTGTGCTTTTAATATAATATAAATATAAATATTAATTCATGATGTATGTTGCTCCCTAACGCACACGCAAGTATACTTAGTCGACAAGTAATATAGGATTTTAAGTCCAGATATCGTACCCACAGGGACTTAAATCAACTACTTACTAACATACTAATATTGCTATTCAATCAAGCAAAATTCAAGTTCAATAATTTGATTATGCTAAACTACAATTCTAAATTTATAGCTAAATTATCGAATAACTAATTAAATGTTATTTAATCAATAGAGACAAACATTCCAGGGTTGTGATTAATTTACCAATCTTATTGTGTTCTAATTAACTCTCCCTTCATATAATTCATTCATGGTTGCTAATTAATCGATAAGTATTCTCATAGCCTTCTCCCAAAGTACTACTCGCCTATTCTCAATAGATCAACGCCTATATTCCTATGGAATCAACCTATTAAGAACGCAATAAAAAAAAATATGATATTTAGTTAAGCACGGTGATTAGGTATATTCCTATCCTAAGCACAAATCCGCCCCCTTAAAGGTTAAGAACATGCCCTCTTCAACTCTTCTCTAATCTAAACATGATTTTCCCAAACATAGCATAGATAGTTGATAGAACCTAACTGCTGGCCAAACAATTAAGCAATTAAACATAGAATTGAAGAAACAAATATATATTAGTGAATTATAATAAAGGTAAAGTTAATATCAAACAACAATATTCATGGCTAATCACAACCCCAGAACAATGGGTGATTAGCCACTCATGATATAAGCAAACCAAAATATAAGTTCTTGAATAAATTGTAAAATACTAGAAAAGATGAAGAAACTGAGAATTGTTGCTTCCACTCGATTCCATGTTGTTTTATGCTCCCAAAATCACGTCTCATCCCTCCAATTAGGTTTAGACTTGTTTATATAGGTGTTGGGGAGGTGTAGGGACGAAAATAATAGAGTCCTAGGCAAAATAGGCGAGATCCACGTCATCGGCGCCCTGGGTAGCGCCAGGCGCCCACCAGGGCGCTATGTCCAGTGAGGTTTCTGTTTCCAGCGTTTTTGTCCCTTGTCCGTTTTTGCTCCCTTGTCCGTTTTTGCTCCGTTTTGGCTTAATTCTTGTGCGTTTCGCCCCCAATTGCTTCCGACTCATTCCTACACATAAAAATACTTCAAATTAACATGAATCGTAGCATTTAACATCTCACTTTCACTAAACAAAAGCCAAATATGAGATGATATACATAAAAATATATATACTTTACACTAAACATCAATTTACATATGCTAGTGGTATTTTTTTTATAACATGAGCTAGAAAATGAATAAATGATGTCAGATTGGTGACATGATTTTGCCCCAATTACGTCCCCTAGAGTCTTTACTCATGTTTTCCAAAACCAAATGAATTGTTACAACGTCAAAACAGCAACCAATCTTCTCAACATTTTAGCTATTTTTCTTATAATCTAGAAAAATGCAAAAGTTGGGCGATGTATAATTCGGCACTCATCTAATAATGTGTTTGTTCCTCCATCTTTCTACACGTAAAAACAAGTCTTTCTTGTGGCAGAATACACATGTCACACTGCACTCTATCACTGAACTACGTAGAAGATGGTTTAGTGTATTAAAAGTTATAGGAGTATACGATGTCTTTCCACCTGACTTGCCCAAACGAAAATCCCAAACAGAAAATGGCAAATTATTTGATGTCATATATAAATACAGAAAATGATTTAATCATTGATCCAATTAACAACTCTAACAAAAACATTTGTCATAATTGTAAAAGTATTTTGAGAATAAGAATAAAGTGTTTGAGGATAAAATAGTAAAAAAATTGGTCAAAGTAAAAGTGTTATAGGCTGAAAAGTAATTAGTAGCTAGGCGGTTACCAGCTTATGACTTATGATTTTTGACTTACTTTAGCTTATAAAAACTTGACTTATAAGCTCTTTAAATATTTATTAAACACATAAAAGATGTTTATAAATCAATTTATCCAACTTATAAGCTTAGCCGAGCACCCTCTTGTACACTTTCCATTGCTTATCTTTTCTAGGTACTTTGACAAATTTTTTTCTAGAGAATCACTCTATTCTCTTCCCTTTCTGTGGTCCAACTCTGTTGGCGCGGTAGCTATTTTCCTTTTATCTATTTGCTCCTTCCAAGAAGCATCCAATCCTTGTCCTTTTCTAATTATAAAATTAGTGTACCATAAGAAGTTGACTTGTCCTTGAAGTGCAATTGGGTTTTGAGTTCATTCCCATTTATTCAAAAAGTAAAAGAAGAAAAAAGAAAGTTAAAAAGCTATATCATGACAAGAAATACAAATCCATAGCTTCGATGACTATTGCAAAAAAGCAATTTAAAAGATAAAGACCAAACACATTCAACAAATTCCTTCATCCACAAGGCATGTGTTTTGTCATTTGACATGTGAAATCACCTAAAAGTCTTCTTAGTCCAACTTCCATTTTCCCTTTGTAATACTTATATTTGAGTCACCAGATACAGAATTTTCTGAAAATCAATGACTGCAATATGTTTACATGCTAAGTTCTTTGACTTTTATTGAGGTTGTAGCAGGGCAACGAATTTTAATTCAAAGCTGGTGGTACAAATGATATCACAAAATCTTACCCAACAAAAGGCATGACAAGTCATGAAAATACCTATCAAAATTCTCGTTGAAGAATTCTATCTTCCACACCTTCAACTTATAAACACCGATAGGGCAAAGGGGTACGCTACATAAAGTATTTCGCGTTCATGCAGGGTCGGAAAAAAATTGCATCCCAAGAGAGTACTGTGATGTAGGCAGCCTATAAGGTCACACCCTACAACTCATAAACATTGATGGTTCAATGACGGACATGGCTCAAAACGATGACCGATATGTTACACAAAGACAATTTTTTGTTGCTCCAAGGCTCCCTTCTATAAACTCTGATAGTTGTATCAAATTTTTACATTATCAGTATACTTTAATAAGCATATTATCTTCTTTATTTTTTTTAAAAAAAACTATTTTTACTTATTTTGATCAATTACATATAATTATTTTTTAATATAAATTTTTTGATGTTGTTAGTATATAAAGCTAAACTCTACCTTGGAATGGTGAAAATATTAAAGTAACTTAAGAGAATAATGTAGTAATCATACGTATAATGATCGCCATCCAACCACTCCCACAAAATCTTTGACAATTTAGCTACCAATATTTTAAAAATATTGATCGTTCGGTGGCTGCAGACATCAACCTTAAAATCATTCTTTTTTCTCATGGTATTCAACGGATAAGAATGGGGTTTGAATTTTGTCTCAATGGAGTATGTTGGTCAAATGGGCAACGCCTTCTCCACACTTTCAACGTCTAATAAGTTTTCTCCTTCAAATCTTAAATCATTACCAATTGCGTGTAGAAGGTGCCACCACCCCATTAATATAATATATTAAATATATTTGTGTAATAGAGAAAGAATTATAGAGATTTGTCACTAATTACTCAAGCTGTCCACCACTCCATTAATATATAGTTCCATTAATTCTGTCACTGCTATATATTTTTCATACTATCTGTTCCCTATTTACTGAAAATTTCGCTTCCTTTTTAATATAGGAAACCCCTACCTTATTGGAAATCTGGAGGTTTACCAATTTTATATCAAATTTGTACAACATAATTAATACAACACCGACAACCTTAATCTGGCATCTCATGCAACCCCGGAGAAGTTGATATGTCTCAGGCTTTTGTAGATATATTTCATAAAAGAATGAAAATCTGTAATAATAATGAAATGTCGTGGGAAAACAACTTATGTTTTCTTTTAGTAATTGGAATGTTAGATAGTATAAATGTAAGGTTGATAGCTATAACATAATTTGACAATTTAAAAGATAATCCAAATCTTGCATATCATGCAAAGATATCACTGCTCCAACCGACACTTACAATATTATTAACATCTTTAATATATTACTGGAAAAAGTACATCAAATTTTTATCCCATTTGCCAACATTAATTATACTTTTTATTATTTTCAGAAAAAAATTTCAGTTACTAACCAACCACTTAAAATTTTTGATAATTAATTTCTTCAGACGTTTAAAAGAAAATAAAACCAGCTATTGGAAAATGTTGATATACTGAATGTGCATTGTATATGTCATATACTTGAAAATCAATCTTTTTAGTGATGCAACCTTAGCCTTATCCTAAACTCAAGGCTGCCATTGCTTTCATGCATTTTTTACCGAAAAGGTGGTGATAAGATGATATAAAGTTTATCACTATAACAAATAACTTTGTATTATGCTTGCTACTTTAAGCACTGCTTTTGGTAGCAATTTTATTTTTATTTTTCTCAGATGATGAGGGCAAAGATTTGTCGTATGTGAAGATTGAAATATATTCTTCTTGGTTTATTAATTTCTTTTTCCCGTTAAAACATTTTCTTAGTTCTTTGAAAGAAACCTCTCTCGATTAGTATATTATTTTCGACCTATAAGTGTCAAAATTTCACGTTTGAAATAAATCCACGTTTTCAGCGACCTTTGTATGACTATTTTATATATTAAATTGCGTTCTTAACAAGGTCAATGTTAAAAAAAGATAATCAAGTAAGTACCTTTACATTGATTGACAAGGTAAATTAAAGACATCTAAGCTCAATGGAGTCTTACTAGGAAATCTCCTACACCAAATTGAAAACCAAATTAGGTAAGAAAAGGATAACTATGACCAATATTTAATGGACCCCCTTTGAATATATAGTACTAAAAGCTAAGAAAAAACGAAAGAAAGAAAAAGAAGTCATCTGCATAAAGATTTTTCTTGATTTGATTAATAATCCTTGTCATTATTATTGTCTCCTTATGAGCTTGGTAAGAAAAGGACTACTCAATAAAGAAACAAAAAAAAATCAAAATAGAAATTAACCAAAAGGTATGTGTAACTGTATCTATTGGTTTTCTGGTCTTAAGATGCTTAGGCAATGAGTGAGATAGACAAAACAAACGTAGCTCAAATCATTGGGTGACATATAATAATAGGAGTTGAACTTTCTATTTGGGTGATTAGGTCATGTCCTTGTCCCTTTTTGGCCACATATAATTTACAATAAGTGTTAAAGGTTTTTCTGGGGTTATCTGGGGGGCCATGGTCGGTCACTTATTATAATCTGAAAACTCAGTTTGTTATCTTGTACATAATTCTTTTTTGTGAATATAAAATTAACGTATAGCTGATATTGTAAAAAATATATTTGTACAATCATTTTATAACTAAATAGGCCATATTTTTAAAGGGTGGCAAAGTTAAATCTCTTCGCGAAATGCAAGAGCAAACTTAAATCTTTTTCCTAAATTAAATTACACCATCATGTAGAATTTTTTTTCACTCTCTCTATACATGTATAATTAATTCGTTTTCTTTAAGGATAAAGTGCCAGCCATTCTATTCGACAAAATACATGATGACATTGATATTTTGCTATGTGTTGTCGATTAGGTTATGTGTACTATTTCTACCCATTAAGTATTACTTCTCAATTGGCGAAACATCATATAATATAGTTTAATGTTTTTATACTGGAAGTAACCATGCCATTTGGTACAATTATGCTTTCATTTCTTAGGAGGCCGACATAGATTGCAAGAAATATATGTCACAAATTTGTTAATTATTGGTCTGATTTAGTTGATTGTCTACAAGCTTGTTGGGTTTTTATTTGATTAAATAAAAAGGTGTGAATGGGAAATGGAGGGAACAAAAAATTTGAAGTGTTCCTTTTACTAAGACATTTTGACCCTAATCGAAAAATGAAAAGAAAATTTTTGTGCTTATACAGAGAAGCACATCTTCTAACTCATATTGAGAAGAGGTGGTGCCTTGCGGCATTGTTGTTATTGCTTGGCTTCAACTTTGAAATTTTGATATGATTGATAAATTCTTGGACCAAATTCATTTTTCATTTTTCTATTATTTATTTTCTTTTTCCTGATATTTCTTCACGTGGGTTTTATTTCGCGGTTAATTTCTTAACGGTCTTTCGTGACCAAACAGAAATTTTGCCAAAATGGTATCTCATGTGAACATGTACCTTTTTACTTATTCAACGCAGACTGTTTGGCTATAAATGCAGAGGCTGTGCCTCACTTTTCTACCACCGAAAATCTGAAAATTCTTCCTCACTTTTCTGTATTTCTGCATTGTTTTTCCAAAGCAAAACATAAGCATCAGTGTACTGTATTTTGTTGAGTTCGGCAAAATTCTGTAATTTTCATTGCCGGTATTATAGAATAGTTGTTCTGTTCTATCATGAGAGGAATTAATCGAATAACTTTGGGGAACAGTGAGGTGATTAAATTCCTTAAGGAAACACAATTTTCTGTTAGGGTTGGACTTTTATTCTTTTGATTCTATTTTTGTTTTGTTTATGCTTTCGTTTTATTTTGCAGAAATTATTTTTCAAACACATATTATTAACAAAGCTAAGGTACAATGCACTTTTCATGCCTCAGTTATTTTTTTTTGGCATGCCTCAATTTATTAATTTTTCGTGGACCTAGTACAAGACAAAGTCCTAAGTGAAAAATGTGATGTCCATCAATAATATAATATAATATATTTTAACGATATAATCAAATTCAAGAAGTACTTCCAAAGAGTGCAAAGCTGTGAATTAAGATGATTAATGCATTTAAAATTTTAAAATGTTGGTATCAATTTTTAATCTATTAAAGTAAAATTTTCAAATTTAATAAGAGTTATAAATATTGTAATATCTATAGAATAGGGTAATATTTATATTATTAGGAGATAACTGGTATTTCGTGAAATAATTAAGGACGTATCCGAACTAACATCGTTGGAACAGAATCAGTAATAACTTTTGTATACATTGAAGACAGATGGGCTTAATGGGGAAAAGGAAAATGAGAGTGACCATTCCATGGCAGAATGCACAACAGCAGCGTAATGACGTTGACCATACATATATAATAATAACAAGAAGAGAACAATAAGAATGTTAAAAGAGACTATGGAAATATATGCATAAAAGACAACATCAATCTTCTCTGTTTCTACATGTCATCCCACCTTAGCTGCAAGTTTACCTCCTTCACCTAGTGGTTATTGTCTGAGGCAAAATATGTCTTTAGAGTACCCAAACCCAGATAATATTATGGGAAGGATTTTTGAGTCGATGTTAGTCCAAGTGACTCAAGAAGCAGCAAAATCTTTGATCGAAGGTCGACATGAGCTATAGTCGAGATGTCGACAAGAGCCGTAGTCGAGATGTCAACAAGGGTCGAGGTCGAGGTTGAACATTGATGATAGGAGCTGTAACGGCTAGTTTGTCAGGATAGGATATGAAAAGGGAATATTCTAGTGGATATTCACTACACTTGTACTATTAGGATTTCTTAGGAAAATGTCCTCCATGTATAGAAAAAAGATACAATGATAGGGGCATGTGATATCTATTTGTAAGAACACACTTTGAGAAAATATTCTCTCTCTCTCTTACTTACTAAGATACAAACACCATATTTTCATTAAGATTCTTGTCTATATTATTCTATACTTTTTCATCAGATCCGAGAATAACTCGAACATTCAAGGATTTGTCTGTCACTCATCATTGTCAAGAGGAGCAATCATCTATTTTATCCTTTATGGGATGAATCATTCCTCCTATTTACTTAAATATCATTTATTGTTATTCATTGCTATAAAATGCTACATTATTGCTCATGCTTTTTGGAATAGTTATTGCATCTTGTTATCATTATTCGACCAAACCTATCTGACGTTTATTGCACCCTCGGAAGCTACTTCTAGAAATATTATTGTTAACTAAGCACAACCCATAATCATATAAATTTAATTATTTGAACAAAGGGTCATATTTTTGGTCAAATAATTTGGCACAGTCTGTGGGGATTTCTTAGTTAAACTTTTAGTTTCTTCTAGATCTACAATTAGCACGAGTCACTAACATTAGAAAAAATAAATATCTCATTTCTGTGTGTACACAAATCCCAACATAGTAGGTAACAGAGAAGAAAGGTCGAAAATAATTAGTGACATCACAATCAACCTCATGAACGTCATTAATGAAAGCTGTGAAATGACAGGCGAAGGCGCGACGCCCAGTGCCTCTCCTAGGCGAGATAGGCCACCGCCCCCTCGCTGCAACATAACATAATCCCGTGGTAAGGGAGCCTCCACGTCTGTTGAAGAAGAGATCATCCAATTCCGAGACCTATCAGGGAACGACATCAACTATGTATTAGAACTGTCGCCGCCCCCACCTCTCGCTACGAAAAGGTCCAACCAGACTAAGGACGGGAACTCATTGGAACGACAGAGATATGCCCCCCTATTATCTGCTCACAATTTTTGTCTGTCACCTACAGAGATAGTTTACAATCTAGAGAAGCTCAGGCCAAAAGTGAAGTGGCCGCCAAAAATGAGATTGGACCCTAACAACAGAAAATCTGATGTCCTCTGTGAGTTCCACCAGGAACGAGGGCACAAAACTGAAGACTGCATCGCCCTAAGGCATGAAGTCGTGAACATGCTACGACAAGAACACCTTAAAGAACTGCTAAGCGATAGGGGAAGAACCAACTTCGCTAGAGGACACGAACATCAAGGGCCGCCTCCCTCACCAGCTCGTGCCATCAACATGATCATCGGTGGCGGTGACGACGCCTCTATTAATAGCGTAAAGTTCACCACTATCCACAAACTCAAGCGATCTATCACCTGCGAATGGTACGGCGAACTCGAAGAAAGTATCATCTTCCACAAGTCGGACGCCGACAGTTTGGCATTTCCTCATAATGATGCCCTCGTTATTACTCTGCAAATTTTAGATATTGATGTTAAACGCATTATGATAGATGACGGAAGAGGCACGTGCATTATCCACCCTAGAGTACTTACCCAAATGAAACTCGAGGATAAGATAGTACCACGCTGCATCACGCTAACTGGTTTTAACAATGTAGTTGAACGGACGTTCGGGGAAATTACACTCTCCGTTTTGGCCAACGACGTGACCCTAGAAACAACGTTCCACATCACGGACCAAGACACTGCGCATAACGCCATAGTGGGACGACCGTGGAGACACCCCATGAAGGTCGTCCCCTCCAGCTTATACTAAGTCGTCAAATTACCAACTCTATGGGGAATATTCAGCATACGAGGAGAGCAGCGTACATCCCCAGAATGCTACCGCATTGCATTAGACAGCACGACCACCAAATAAAGAAATGACAAAGAAAAAGAGGCATAACAATTAGCAGGTCGAGGTCAGGGCATGACGAGATCGGTGAAAGCATAAAAGATCTCGACTTAGTCGAAGCCACAGGATCGACCATAGAAGACATCGACCCCGTTTAATTAGATCCCAACGACCACAGTAAAAAGGCCTATATCGGTTGCAAACTTCAGGAACCAGGTAAATTTAATAAATTTTTAAAAGCTAACGCAGATTTGTTTGCTTTCAACCATGCAGATAAGTCGGGTATCCCAAAGAAAATCGCCATGCACAAATTAAATGTCGACCCCTTCCACCTCCCGGTGAGGCAGGTTAGGCGTCAATTCAACTCCGCAATAATGACGCAGTGCGCGAGGAGGTAGAAATACTGTTAGAAAAATATTCCATCAGGGAGTCGAAGTACCCCAAGTGGGTCGCCAATGTAGTAATAGTAAAAAAAGAATGGGAAATGGTGGATATGCGTGGACTTTAGAGACTTGAACAAAGCATGCCCAAAGGGTTCGTTCCCGCTGCCTCACATCAACCAACTCATTGACGCAACGCCCGGTCATGAGCTGCTAAGCTTCTTGGACGCTTACTCACGCTATAATCAGATCCTCTCTGAAGAGGAAGATCAATAAAAAAACCACGTTCATCACCAACCAAGGAACGTACTACAATAGGGTCATGCCCTTCGGACTAAAGAATGCGGGGGCGACTTATCAAATATTGGTGACAAAGATGTTCAAGGATCAGCTCGGTAAAACAATGGAAGTATATATAGACGACGTGTTGGTCAAGTCCAAAAGGGGAGAAGATCACATCGACCATCAGAAAGAAACTTTCGACAAACTTAGACAGTACGGAATGAAACTAAACCCAGAGAAGTGTGCGTTCAGCGTAGCCTCAAGAAAGTTCCTAGGTTTCCTGGTATCACAGCGAGGGATCAAGGTCAACCCCGACCAAATCAAAGCCATCGAGGGGATACCCGAACTTTGACCACCCAAAAACAGGTCCAAAGGTTGACTGGCCGTATTGCTGCCCTATCAAGGTTCATCTTGCGGTCGTCAGATAGGTGCCATAAATTCTTTGGTGCACTTAAGAAGGATAACGGCCTCCAGTGGACTTTGGAGTGCGTCCAGGCTCTGGTGGAAGTAAAGGCCCACCTGTCGTCGCCGCCCTTACTTTCAAAATCAGAGCCAGGAGAGCGTCTCCTCGTTTATCTAGCCGTATCCGAGGTAGCCGTAAGCGCAGTCCTGATTCGAGAAAACAAAGGTACGCAATCTCCCATCTATTACATTAGCAAAACACTAGTCGATGCTGAGACTAGGTACCTGTACCTCAAAAAACTAGATTTGGCTGTATTTCCAATGCCACCCGATCTCGGTAGTCACAACTTTCCCCCTCAAAAGCATTTTACATAAACCCGAGCTATCGGGAAGGCTGGCCAAATGGGCCATTGAGCTAAGCGAGCATGATATCACGCACCAGCCGCGAATGACGATAAAGTCACAAGTGCTCGCTGACTTTGTCATCGACTTCAGCGCAAAAATAATGCTTAAAATCGAGAGGGAAGCCGTCCAAAGTTCCGCCCCAAATGCAAGAGCCGCATCCAATGCGCCGGGGTACGGACTGGAACTCGTACTCAAAGTTCAAACATGCAAAGTAATTCGCTAGTCTAAAGGTGCCCGGATATGACTAATAACGAGGCCGAGTATGAGACCGTCATTACAGGTTTGAGACTAGCGCTCAAGTATGGGACAAAACGATTAAAACTACGATGCGACTCCCAGCTCAACCAAGTCACAAGGACTTTCCAAATCAAGGAATAAAGATTGCAAAAATACCGGGCCGAAATCTACAAGTTGCTGCCCAAGATCGACGAGTGCTAGCTCGACCAAATTCCAGGAGCACAGAACGCCGAGGCAGATGGCCTCACTAAACTAGCCGCAGCTACCAAAAGCATCACAACAAGAGACAAAAATGTGGTCCGTCTCCTCAACACATCACTAGACCAAGTCGAGGTAAGAACCATTAACTTAACTTAGGACAGACGCAATCTTATTATCACATAGTTGCAGGACGCCACACTCCCTGGCGATAATAAAGAGGCCATGAAATAAGAATGCAAGTCGCCAAACTAAGTATCCTCCACAATGACCGGTACAAGATAACTTACGACGACCCTTTAGCAAAGTGCCTCGGCCCAAACCAAACTCGGCGCATCCTTGAAAAAATCCACGAAGGCCATTTCGGGGCTCATTCTGGCAATCGAACACTGGTCAGATGCCTCATACGAGTCAGACATTACTGGCCCACCAGGGAGAAGGAGGCTGCAGACTTCGTAAAAACATGCGAGCAATGCCGAAAGTATGCCCCAGTGATTCACCAAGCGAGCGAACACCTCCACTTGGTCACTCACCTTGGCCGTTATCAAATGGGGAATGGACATCGTGGGTCCCCTCCCAGCAGGACGAGGTAACGTACGATTACTTTTGGTTTTAAATGTCTCTTTCTCTAAGTGGGTGGAAGCAGGAGCATTCGCCCAAATAGGGGAACAGGAAGTAATCACCGTTATATGGAGAAATATCATATGCCATTTTAGCCTTCCCAAAGAAATCAGCTGCGACAACGTACCCAAGTTCACGCAAAAGAAAACCGCCAAATTTTCGAGAAATGGCATATCAAAATAATATTCTCGACCTCGTACCACCCTGCAGGCAACGGGCACGCAGAGTCCTCCAACAAATCGATACTAAACATCATGAAGAAGAAGCTTGAGGAAACCAAGGGACTGTAGCCGGAAGTACTACCAGAAATGTTGTGGGCCTACCGAAAAGCTCTAAAAAAGAGCACAGAAGAGATGCCCCTACGGGACCGAGGTAGCAATACTAGTGAAGGTCGGAGAGCCCAGTCTAAGGTACTCCCATGAAAGCGGCACAAGCAATGACGAGGGCAGAAGGGAAGAACTCGACGAAGTTGACGAACGAAGAGATATGGCCTATATAAGAATGATTGCCCAAAAACAGCAAGCAAAACACTATTATAACAAGAAAGCAAAGGTCAGGCCGCTCAAAGTTGGGGACTACGTTTTGAAAGCTAAAACTTAAGCCAGCAAGGATCCCAGGGAAGACAAGCTGGGAACAAATTAGGATAGTCCGTGCAAAATCACAGCAAAAGCAAATAAAGGATCATTTCAACTAGAAACAATGGAAGGAAAGCTACTACTAAAAAACTGGAATATCAGCCACCTCAAAAACTTCAACTTCTAAAAGAAACAGTCAAGTTGTACTCTTTTTTCCCTCACTTGAGTTTTATCTCACTTAGGTTTTCTCAAGGAGGTTTTTAAGGAGGCGACGAAGGGAACACTCCAAGTCGAAGTACGCGAAGTCAAGGCCCTGGTTACCATTTCACTGCTAGACCTCTCACTATTCTCCAAATCGATCAATGAAGAGACTAGATAGATCGAGACTGGGACTGGAACGCCAGCCAACACCCAAAAATCTATAAATTTCTCCAAGTATGTAAAAAATGCAACAATATCAAGGTAATAAACTTTACACTTAAAGCATATTCTTCTCGGCCCTCGATCATAATTAAATACAGGTTATGTTCGACCTTTTTCGAACTAACACCATCGGCCCTTGACCACAATAAAATTCAGGTTATGATCGATCTTGTTCGAACTAACACCTGTCGGCCCTTGGCCATAATTAAATACAGTTTATGTTCTACATTGTTCGAACTAACACCTATCGGCCCTCGGCCATAAACGAAATTCAAGTTATGCTCGACCTCGCTCGAACTAACACCTACCGGCCCTCGCCGCAACTTAAATGAAAAGTTACAATCGACCTCGTTCATACAAACACCTATCAGCCCTCGCCGCAATCTAACAAAAGGTCATAACCAAACAAGTCGACAACCTCGGCCACAGTCGTGATTGTCTGCTCTTCACCGCCTTGACCACCGGTGCCCTCGCCGTCTTGGTCCCCCTCGCCACCGTCGCCTTAACCCTCGGATATGCGGTATCATACCAGGCAGCCTCCTCAAGTAGATCTACATCTTCATCTTCACCTTCACCGACCTCAGGCGTAGTAAGATCATACCCACAAGCAAGTCGAGGGGCCTTCCTACGAACACCTTCAAGGGCTTCATCAGAAACGGACCCCCCGCATGCAAATCTCGAAACATATCTAACTGGACCTGGGCATGAATTCACTCCTCATATAAATCCCGAGGAACGTTGGGAAAGGCTGAAGTACGGGAAGAGCACGGTTGTGCCAGTAATTGGGCCTTCCTGGCCTCCAAGGCAACCACTCGATCATGGAGAACACAGGACTCTCTTTTCAACTCCCCGATCCTTTCATCAAGCCGTTATTCCTTGAGCCTGGCCGTGGCTAAGTCATTCTCCCGCTCAGAACGGAGAGTTCGAATCACAACCTCAAGGGACTCCGCCTTATTCAGAGCCTCCGACCATGCCGCCTCCGCCTTCTCCAACTCTCCCACTTTCTCGGCGACTTCACAATTAAGGACCTCCATCTGAAGCCGGCATTCTTCCAATTGCTTGCGCAGCTCGACCACTTGCGCCTGAAGGTCATCGCATTAGGCCTCTACGACCCTACTGACCTCAAGCTCCTCTTCCCTACTCCTCAACGTTCCCTCAAGGATGCTACTCTTCTCGATGACTCTCACCAGCTCGTCATCCTTCTCATTCAATTCATCACGAAGGGACTGCAAATTGCCACCCTCACTAAACCACCTGCGAAACTCTCGGTACTTGCCGCGGTACTCGAAATATTTGTTTTTCAGCCTCTAAAATATTTCCCTACGCTTCTCCTCCCTTCGGGCACTTTCAATATTCAAAATCACACTCTGCAATCACAAAAAGAAAAAGAAGGAAGGCAAAAATCAAGATGCCCATACTAACAAAGTACAAAAAAGAGAATGACAAAACATTGAATACTCACCCTGAGAGCAAGGGCGGCTATGCTCCTCGACAAGGTGACATTTTCTAGTTCTTAGAGGGTCTCACACTCTATTTCGAAGCAAAGAAGGCCGAGAGAAAGAACTATATTCTCCGTATTCTTCAGCAAATCAAGATCCATAGGGATCGCAATGGTCCTCGTAGACCCCTACAGCCTTACCTCAAGCTGGGTAAACTCTTCCTCCATCATATTCAGGTCGCCAACATCAATGTCTGAACCCATCTCATAGCCTTCTTCGGCAACACCTTTGCCTCTCCCATCGGCCGACAAAGAAGTATCATCAGCTGGATGCGAAGTCGAGCTCCTCTTACCGCGTAGTGTTGAAAACTCTACTAGCCGGCCCTTCGAACTCCGTCAGCGCAGAAGGGAGAGACTTACCCACGTGGGCCTCCGCCGACCCCAAAATCTCAGACACCAGCCCGACGTCATCTTCGATGACATTGGTCGTTGTCTCGCGCAGCGTGAAGTCACCCTTCATTAAATCAACGGCCCGAGCCCACAGACCTCCTCTTACAAGGCATCAAGCCTTCCTCACCACGTACAAGCTCCTTCTCATCTTCGTCTACAAGGAGGTATAGTAAAGGGGTCGACGTGCCCACGGCCGAGGAAGGATCCGGACAAGACGCACCAACAGGGAAACAAGCAAAGGCAATCGCGGCTGAAGAAGAAACCGAGACACGAGCTGAGAGGGGCACAGTCGAGGAAGGAGCGAAAGCCAAGGCCTTAGTATTTTTCCTCTTTCAAAATGCAGGCGCAGGAGCTCTCGGCCTCCTCGAGGACCCCCTAGCTGAAATTAAGGGAAGTACAAAGGAAAAAGAAAGTAAGCCAAAGTAAACCACAAAAGAGAAATAACTAAGAGGCCGGAGACGAGAATAATTTACTAGTCGAAGGGAGATGGGGCCCAAACCTTTTGAAGAAGCCCGACCACCCACGTATCCCCATGATGGTGAGGAAGGAGCTGACCCACCCAGTCGAAAATATCGTCGACCAAAGGTGGAGGCGAACTCGTAGCTGCACAAGAAGGGACAAGAGATTAGAACCACGGCCAAACACGAAGGAAAAATTAGATACCTACCAATAAAGAGGCGCGTACTTACGAGCACAATTCCAGACCTCAGGGAAACCATCAGCCTTGGCCACCACATCCTTAGTTCTAAAAAATAAAAAGTTGAGCTAGGATTGGCGGTTGACCTTGTCGTCCATCTTCACCACCAAACATTTACCTCATCGGTTGCGGAGATTCAGCATCGTCCCCTTATAAAAGGTATGGGTGAATTGGTGCGTCAAGTGTCAAAGTGTGAGCTCGACCCCAGCCAACTCCGCAAATTTAGTGAGCATCCTTATATGTTGGTAGACATACAACGCGAGCTGAGCCAGCAAACGCCGTAGAAGTGAAAAATTCCTCCGCCAGCGGAAGAAGAGGAAAATGTAGCCGACGTGAAAAGGGTAGGCGTAGAAGACGGAGTACCCTGGACTGTGGACCTGCACAGTATCCCACTCGCAGGGATAAACTCGACATGATTGGGAAGGCTGTATTTAGCTTTATGCTCCAACAAATCAGCCTCCTTCATCGCTGATTTAAAGGTTCCAGGCTCAGCTTTAGGTAATTTCAAGAAATCAGACCTGGTATCAGAGTTACGAGGAACTATCTCCCCCATCGTAGGGAAGCTTCCGTCCTCGACGGCAGCGGGAACGTTCTCCTCATGAGGAGGGAGCAACATCGCTAAAACGACTGGCTCACTTCCCTCACTCAACTCGAAAGGTATGTTAGTCATGTTTTTACTTGAAGAAAAAGAGTATCAAGCAATAGAGAACGAAAACAATGAAAGCCCATGGAACAGATAGTGTTAAGTCACAGAGAAGAAATAAAGAGTAATGGAGTTTCAGAGTAGAAGGTCTAAAACTTCAAAGATACACCCTAGCACATCTATTTATAAGAACCTGGGCACCAAAACCAAAAACGGTTCGTCATCACTATAGTAACTGAAGCGGCAGGTTTAGTCAAAGGGCGCACCAGAAACAAAGCAACGCATCTGGAAAACGAGTCATAATGACGTATGACGTCATGACGTCATCTTGATTTGTGGACAGCCCAACTCCAACAAACCGATCAAGAAAATCGTGTTTTGAAATAGGTTGTTAGGACCACGTTGCCAACTCACCATGACCACCACAACCTAAACTGCTCGCTCAATTGTTTCTACTATAATGAGCAAATTCGCTCATCGACCCTGCTTGAAGCCGGTCTCAATAAGTGGAGGGACTAACTGTATGAGGTAAAATCTATCTCTAGAGTACCCAAACAAAGATAATATTATGGGAAGGATTCTCGAGTCGACGTTAGTCGAAGCGCCCAAGAAGCTGCAAAATCCTTGGTCGAAGTGTAGACATGAGCCATTGTCGAGATGTCAACTAGGTTCAAGGTCGAGGTTGAACATTGATGATAGGAGTTGTAATGGCTAATTTGTCAGGATATGATAATAAAAGGAAATATTCTAGTGAATATTCTCTGCACTTGTACAATTGGGGTTTTCTAGGAAAATGTCTCATATATATAGAAAAAAGAGAGAATGATAGGGGCTGTGATATTTATTTGTAAGAACACACTTTGACAAAAGATTCTCTCTCTCTCTCTCTCTCTCTCTCTCTCTCTTTCTAAAATACAAATACCACCTTTTCACTAAGATTCTTGTCTATATTATTCCATACTTTTTCATCAGATCTGAGAATAACTCGAACAGTCAAGGATTTGTCTGTCACTCATCATTGTCAGAAGGAGCAATCATCTAGTTCATCCTTTATTGAGTAAATCATTCCTTCTAATTACTTAAATGACATTTATTGTTATTCATTGCTATTAAATGTTACATTATTGCTCATGCCTTTTGGAATAGTTATTGCATATTGTTACTCCTTCCGGTCATCAATAAGTGACCATTTTACCTTTGGCACACCCATTAAGGAAACACAAACTCCTAAAGAAAAAAAAGATGTATTCCTTAAATTAACCTTAATTAATTGTTACCTTGACACATTGGAATATGTAAATAAGGACAAACTTTTCAAAAATAAAACTAATTCTTTCCCGATTATGTAAATGGACACTTATTTTGGACCAAAATAAAAAGATAAAATGGCCACTTATTGTGGACCGGAGGGAGTATCATTATTCGACCAAACCTATCGGACGTTTATTGCACTCTCGGAAGCTACATCTAAAAATATTATTATTAACTAAGTTTAACCTATAATTATATAAATTTAATTATTTGAACCAAGATTCATATTTTTGGTCAAACAGTTACTATAGTCTTCTATGAAATAAAAAATGATGTATGGATGACAAAGTAGCTGATGGAACTGCATATAATACATGTCAATTGGCAATCCCTGATATTAAATCCAAGAGAAAAAATTGTGAACTCTGCGTAATACAAATGCACATGTACTGCGTTTAATAGTTGGATATAAAATTGTTTACACGTAAAATGGTACAGTTGAATTTATACGTAGTTTTTAAACAAGTGAACTAATTTGATCATGAAATA
This sequence comes from Nicotiana obtusifolia, assembly GCA_002018475.1. Classification (NCBI taxonomy): domain Eukaryota; kingdom Viridiplantae; phylum Streptophyta; class Magnoliopsida; order Solanales; family Solanaceae; genus Nicotiana; species Nicotiana obtusifolia. Next base: position 36,134 of record MCJB01018650.1, on the reverse strand, counting down.
ATGCAATAATTAAAAAAATATACAATACTTAGCCTTGAAATATAGACGAAACAACAAAAATAAATATATTTAAACTCGAAATCTAACCTCTAGTGTAGAGCGATAAGATCCTACTATCCAATCGTAACCTTTGACTCTGTATGCTAATGGAGTGTCTAAGTCAAACATAATCATATATATATCCTTTTAAAAAGTCATATTACTGGTACTATTTCATTTACCCCGTAAATAGGGGCAGGACCACCAATTGTATTGAAAAACATTGTATTACAATGATGTATTGATGAGAAGTCACGTGCCGAGAAACAGAAGCAAAGAGGAACGTTAGAAAATAGAAAAGCACAATAATGGGAGAATGTACTTGGCTCGTGTGGACTCATAATTGGGTCGTAATAAAAGGGTACCTAACTTTACCAAGATACTTTGATCAATATCCCATCTTTGTCCCCTCCCTTTCCTCTCCCCCCACGCCTCATAATTGAAATCATTAAAAAGGCAACCAACAACGAAAACATGCCTTGAACCCCGGGACATTTTACTTGACCTTCATCATTCATCCATCAAGGACTTTTACTCTGCTTTGATTTGGCCATAAATTTTGGTAAATTTTATTTTTATCTTTTTCTGAAAATATTGTTTATTCAAGAAATATAATTAATGTTTAAAAAAAAAAGATTAATAAAAATTTTAAGTTTTCAAAATTTTCTATAGAACAGTTTTTGGGTGAAATTTTTTTTCTCCACTCACAAAATTTTATTTTTTTTAAATAAATACATGTCCAGACACACCTTTAATTTTTAAAAATTATTTTTTAACACAATTTTAAAAACTCTTTTTTTTAAAGTTTTAATCAAATTTATGTCGCTAGCTTAGTATATATTTTGAACCACAAATAAAGGTGGATCCATAATTTGAAGTGATACGAGCACATGAGCAGATTGCTTAATCGGTGCTCCCATTTAAATTTTGATTTTAAGAGTTTCAAATAAAATATATAATTATTTTTAATACATATAAACATTTAGAATTTTGGACGAAATTGATAGGTCCGCGTCCGACCACAAAGAAATCATCATATTATGAGATAGACTAGAATTTTACATTTTCTATTAGAAGTCTCGAATTCGTACATGACAATAGAAAAATATTTTCGTTTTCTGTTTTTATCTCTTTTAATAAACCTTACACAATACAACTATGTATTTATTGAAAATTTTAGATAACATATGGAAATTAAACCGGGACAAAAGACTCATGGGACCTCAACATTTTAGAGATGAATAAGAGATATAAATCATGTAGCCAAACAAAGAGAACTGCTCTACTTTTTTCAAGATGATAAAAACAAAGGGAATTCCTTCTCCTAAACCTAGTACAACTACAAACCTTTTTCTCTTATACCATTTCCTTTTACTTTTCTTTTTCTTTTCACATATAAAATGAACCAAAAATAGTCTTCAATATGTTGAGATAATAAACCATCAAGAATCCCAAAGGACACAGAAAAACCCTCTTCATGATCTCCATCCTACCAAGATCTTTGAGGCAGAAAAAGCAAGCCAATAATGATTAGTATATTTACATCAAGAGAACATTCACATTTTTTCACGAGGCTGCAGATTGATGGGGATGGTTGGGATTATTAGTGGTTGTATTAAATGGGAAAAATCTTGGTCTAGAATTAAGAAATGGAATAGCTTTAGGAATAGAGTCACTAGTAGTGGTGGTGGTGGTGGTGGGGATAGGAGTTGGAGCTTTGGAAGTGGTGGTGCCGGCGGTGGTGGTGGGAGGAGCAGCGGCGGAGGTGGTGGTAGCCACCCTTTCACAAGATGGACACATAGTTAAAGTGGTGGCCGGAAGTGGCATGTAAAATGGATTAGAACTCTTTAAAGCTCTCAATTCTTGAAGTTCTTTGTGTAGCCTTCTGTTTTCTTCAGTTAGTGTCTCACAACATCTCTTCAAATACTCACAATCCACTTCAGTTTGCTTCAACTTAGTCCTGCAAATGAAAATTTTAATTCTTCCATAATTAATACTATTACTATTATTTAAATAAAAACAAACTAAGCATAAATCCAAGAAAATGATATGACATGCTGCTAGCTGAGTAACTGATATGACTAGAATTCAATTTGCATTAATTATTGTGGTTGCATACATACAAAGACAAGTGCTCACATTATCCAAGAATATTAAAAGGAGTTGCTGCAAAATTGTACCCAAGTGGGGAAATAGACCAGACCATTTATTAAAAATTCCCATCTGTCACAAACAAATGTTTTCTTTGTTGCCTACAATTATCTAATAACAAAATCTACCAAAAATATTTTGTATAAAATAGTCTTAACAAATAAAAATAAATTTTTTTATTGGACACCAACCTTGCTCTTCTATTCTGAAACCAGACTTCAACTTGTCGTGGCCTTAGATTTAGCTGTTTAGCAAGTGCCAGCTTTTGCTTCTGTACCAAACAATAAAACCAAAAAAAAAAAAAACTAATAAATCAGAATATCTATTTTAATAACCAGAAAACACACAAAAAAAAGTATGGAGTATTATTTTTTTTAAATAGCATACAGGATTAAGAGTGTGGTGTTCTTTGAAACTTTCTTCAAGATAAGCTGATTGTTCTTTTGACAACCTAAGCTTTTTCCGAGTATTAACACCATTTTCATCTTCATCACTTGCTCTTGAAGAAGCTCTTTCCGGTTCACCGCCGTCGTTTCCTCCGCCGGAGTCCGAGTTCCGTTTATTCCCAATATTATTAGCAGACCTAAAAAGGCCAAAATCCATCCCAAACGACGACGCTATACTATTTGGAGATGAAACTTCTTCCGTACCTGCCGCCGGAAGCCTGTTCACGTCGAACCCCCTCGCCACCGGCAGCCCCCCGTTACCGGACGAACCATTCTCAGAACTCCCTATAAAGACGTAAACCCACAGACCATCAATTTCATTAAAAATATTGAAAATTTGTTGGAAAATGGAAGTCATTGGCAGATGGAGCCTTTACTCACCAGTTAAAACTAAACTCAATATTTTTGACACGAAATAGTAATAGTACTTATATGTTAAAAAACAAAAAAAACTAAAATTTCAGTGATAAATAGAGCCTTCTCAGTTCAACTGAACCCAATAAATGTAAAATAAGTGCAATAATAAGAACAAATATAACATTATACTTATGTGATAAAAAACCAATGTTTATCATATTTGAAATATTCTTGGAAAAAGGTTCAATCTTGGAGTAAAACGGAAAAAACACATATTTCTATGTTGCATGTATGGTTTTGGGTATATGAATAGATGAAATCCCATGTTCATGTGTATGTATAGGTATGTGTATATATTTACCATTATCAGAAGAGCAATGGAGGGATTGAGGAAAACTACGGCGAGGAACAGGAGCAAGAGGGAGAAGATCAAGCTGAACTGGTGTATTCCCTTCTTCGGATGTATGCTCATCATCTTCATCATCATCACCATTGGATTTTTCTGCTTCTTCATCATCATCATCATCATCATCATCATGTTGTTCTTGGACTTTACCATTTGATGAGTTAATTCCCAAAGCCATGCAAAACCCTAAACCCTTTCTCTTCTTCTTACTACTATGGTTCTGACGATCAGAAGAAGAAGAAGTAATATTGTTCTTTGACAAGAAAAATGATTTTGAAGAAGCTGCTGCTGCCGTTGTAGTAGTAGCAGCAGTGTTAGTATCTCCTAAGCTTAATCCAAGCTCCATTCTTTCAGGTGAGAAAAAGGAAGCAAAAATTTTGGATTACAAATAGGCAAAAAAGAGGAAAAGGGCAGTGGGGATGGATGGGTTGATGAGAGGAAAAAAAAAAGATTTTGGATTAAAAGCACAAGAAAGAGTCTTTATAGAGATTCTATCCAATTTGTTGAATTGTTAATTAAATGCTATAGAGAGAGAGGGGGGATGAAGTTTAAGGAGTTGTTGGGTGGGGTCCTATTTGAAGGAAAGAGTAACAGACCCTATTAGTCCTTTTCTCATTCTTGACACTTTCTTTTTCTTTTTAAAACTAATTTTGCGTACTAGTATATATTAGTATTATTATTATTATTTCGCTTTTTTATTTTCTTAACTTTTGTCTTAACGTACAAAAATATATGATCATGTCTAGTCAAAGAAAGAGATACTAGAAGTACCAATAATTAAACGAGCATCATGTTGGTTTGTTTCTCATGTTTTATTCTTTATTCCTGTTAGCCATGTGTTCAGTCTTAATTTTTGTTTTTCCTGGTGAAATAACAAAAGAGAATTAAGGAACTGTAAGTGTTATATACAAGTTATTTTTGTAGGACTTTCCTATTATTAAATCTTCTTTTCGAGTTTCAAAACTATTATTTTAATTTTAAAGTTTTGAACGGTATAAAATTGTCTAATATTTTAGAATTTAGAATTAAATTATTCAGATTAATTTGCATGTATGTCAATAAGGTTTTTGACAACAAAAATAAAGATAGTGTATTGATACAAATAACTAACTTGGGTATACGAAATACTAACCTAGGAAATATATAACAATAATATATTTTGGGCGCCCTTTAATCTGGAGAATAGAATTAGAGGCGTGTGTTTCGATACTTCGATATTCGGTATATTAATTGCGCATACCTAATATGGTACCAAAGTAATTTCGTGTTTTGTTTGATATTGCTTCGATACGATTTCGATATTGTACCAAGTCTCTGCAAGGGGAGCAATAGTGAATTCTAAATTCATTAGAAAATAAGATTATAAGAGACCGCTAGTTCTTCAATTTGATCCTTCTTTGGACTTATGTAAAGGTGGCCTCCCTTTAGCGCATCTCTTTAATTGCAGTTTGAATTTTAGAATTCCTTCTCAACATCTCAGTGACAATCAAAGGATTACATTCTGCTGTGACGTCTGTTTCTATTAGACTAACACCATCTTACTCCAATTAAAACTGTGGCCTCAACATAATTGTTACTGCTAGTTTTTCTGCATAATCATCCTTATTTGTGGGTTATGTCGTATTATATTAATGAAATTTTGCACATACCACATATTGAATAGAACATGCTTTTATAAAATATCTGAAACATGATGAACATAACCAGCACTTATACAACATATTTTGAATTTAGAAATACAACATACCTATAAATAAATCGAAAATTGCGCACGCAAGCTTACAGTTTATGGTTCAAGTTCTCATAAATGGACTAATGGAGGTATACTTTCATCTTCTTGCCTATAAAACATATCCTGCACAATGTCATAGAAATTTCCAGTCCTTACTTTGAGCAAGAGAGCACCAACAGCAGAAAAGCCAAAGTGCACAAATAGCAACAGCATGTTTATCACAACAAGTATTAAACAGATGCAAATTATATCGTTTTCTTTTCTCATTTCAATCCTCCAAAAGCTGCTATGTATATATTAAGAACATTAAAAACTTGGGGGGAAAGTAATGGGTGGCTTGCTTAAAATATTTCGGTATTTTGATATATTGAAATATTGACAATTTTATATCGAGAATCGTACAGAAATATCGAACTATCAAAAAATTCGTAACGAATCAATATCGAATAACCACAGAATCGATACAGAAATACTAAATTAATTCGGTTTGGTCCAATATTTCTATTTTTCGGATTTTATACTCACTCCTACCTAAAACAAAAGTTTTTGTGGCCTTATCCTTGAGCCATCCATAAGAATATATCAAAATTAATAGGCAATTTACCTCTTTGCATACTTATTTTTGATATTCTGCCCAGTTGATTTCTTATTTTTTATCATGGATAGGTTTTGTTAGTGAAAATTTTAAGATTATATTCTAATTTCTCGCTCTCGATGGGTTGATACCTTACTGCAAACCTTAGTCATGCTTGTTATCGAAGCTTAACTTTCTACATTGTTCGTCCATGTCCATTCTTTGTGAGTACGGTTAAAATCGGGGGTACTGCCTATCCCGATTTTTCGGTGAAAAAACGGAGGAAGGATGCGGATGCACGAGATTGTAATCGAGGTTAGAGACCCTTCGTATCGAGAACCAAAAAGAGTGAATGATGTGTTCGTCATCGGGTATGATAAAGTGACGCGCCCCGGACCGAGAATGAGTTCTAAGACTTCAGGAAATATGATAAGCAGTTATACATGATGGATAGAGGCCGTGATATTCGCACTCAACCGAATATCACGGTGCAGATCTCGCTCGAGGTCGATGATGGACCAATAATTACTGGAAAAGGAAAATTTTTACCTATTTTAGAGTTATACTAGAAATGTACTGTAAGACACATTATAACATGCAAATCAAAACAATACAAGTTTATTTTTTGCCTTTTAGCTACTGTTCTTGTTCTTTCATTCTGTTCTTCATTCACGACTGGGCTCAAACCGAGGTTCGAGGACGAGGAATCTCAGTTCAGTCTTGGCCATAACATCACAATTGGTTTGATCACTTATTTCATTTTTTATTCATTTATCTAATATTCTTTACTATTCATGTTGAATCAAATCACGTATCATTAAAATCGCATACAAATTAAATTGTTACCCGATTTCGGGGTAAACACTTTGTTATTGACATAATCCACAAATAAATTATTCAGGTTGTAACCAATCTATATACCAAACATATGTCAATCGAAAAATTAACTTCTAGGAAGTTGGTTTAGTATTTTTTAATTATGCAATATTTAGATGGGGCCATTTCTTTATTTTGCATTGACTTGTTTGAAAACATTTTTCAACCGGCAATCTCAGGTTGCCAACACACCTGAAAGCCCTCATTTCATGTTACTTTAGAATTTGTGGGGTAGTAGGGAGAGGACCTTCCATGAAAGATTTTTGGGACCCCAAAATGCAGCTCTATTTTATAACATTTTTAGAGGTCTAGGTGGGGAATTAGACCTAGACCTATGCTCTATTTCCTTTTAATTGCCCTTATAATAATAGTCTACACGAATTGTTATTATTAGTAAAGTTATGGCAGAGAAGCTCGAGCCTTTTTTAAAAAAAATTATCAAATGAGCATTTGAAGTGAAAGTGTAAACCGAGTAATAATAATATTCTAGCATTAGAAGTCGAATTACTCTCTCCAATATTATTGCATGATCTACCTAAAATGTATAGGGAATGGAAAATAAGAGAAACTGAGACAAGTTCGATTCATTTATTTTATGCTACTATATGAATTTAAGCGGGCTTCAAATTTTATGAACTTAGCACTTATTTCTCAAATTTGAAGGAATAAGTTTTTTTGAATTAGAGAAGAATTATTCTTAAGAAATTTATATAAATATCTCATTGTGGTTGATGATTGAACAGAATATTTATTATGAGGAGAAGGAAAAAGAAGGTTTGATTTAAGTAGTTGGACGCCCCTCATAATGGAACATCGGAATGTTAGAGACAAACTCTTTGCATACTCACCTAACAATCATGGCCAAATTGAAAAATTCCCCCCCACCCTCTCACCCTCACCCCCAAATAAAAAACTTAAAAAGAAAAATTTGGAAATTTCAAAAGTTGGCGATTGAATGGCTTCAAAAGTAGGTATGGTCATCTCTCGTGTCCCAAGTTTTTTTTTTTTTTTTTTTTTTTAATCCGTCTTATAATTCGATTATTTTCCTTAAAAAGTCATGCAGTTCATATCTTATGAGTATAATATTAGAGTTTATGAGACATTAAAAATTATATTATTTCAAATTTACGCATAAAATATTTTTAGAATACAAGAGCACAAATAAACACCCAGAATAATCAATTACACAATCTAAAAGTCTTTACACAAGACCAATATTATGACTTGTTGTGTAAAGACTTTAGACTAGATGATGATTTCTTGGTCATGCATAGTAGATTAGTTTGATCTTTTGAGTTAAACCTTAATAACCATCCACTATAAACTTATACAAATTAATTAGCAACAAAATTTTCTCACTGTACATAAAATATATTCCAATTATCAACAAAATATCTAATGTGATTGCATACGCGAAATATCGAGCCCGCCGAACACTCCGATTTTTCGGTGAGGCAAACGGAGCAGGAACGTGATCGTAATGATCAAAGTCAGAGCGAGGAGCCCATCATATCGGGGCTCGAGCAAAACACCTACCCTCGGAGGTATTGGGCCATGTCCCCCGGGCCCGGTTCGAGGATCAAGACTTCGGAGAGCATTACCAAACAACTGCACACGACTAACAAAGGGCCGTGATGTCCGTGCCCAACCGAATATCACGGCGTGAATCTCGATCCGTATCGGCAGAAAATCAATGATTAGTGAATCAAAAGATTTTTACCTTTCTTAGAATTGTACTTAGGGTAAAACTCCCCTACTATATAAAGGGGGAATCTTATTGTTCAATACATACATTGTAACACGAATACCAAGGCAATCTATTTCAATTCTCTTTGTCGTTCAAAGTTCTTATTTTTGTTCTTAAGTTCTTCATAAGTGCAAGCTTGGAATCGAGGCCAGGTTCCTCATTGAGTCATTAGGCACTCGTATTGAATTAATCCACATATCCTTGAAGTCACATATAAATTCAATTGTTATCCGTTTTTTTAGGGTAAATAGTTTGTCGCCCACGTGGGGCTAAGGATAATAGTGGTAATTTGATATAAATTTCCGTAACGCACTCTAGTTTATGCTGGTTCTTTGAGATTTTAATTTCAGGTCAAATTAAAAATGTCCTAACTCTCAATCCGCTCTTTTGAACGTTGATGCCGAGTTTGGCCACTATGGCGAGAACAACAATATAGCGCCCAGCAACGAGGTACCTCCTATTGACCTCAACGGAGTTCCAGTCGCGGACCCAATCGATGCTAACTCACATGTGGCCATCGGCGCAAACTTGCCTACCGACCCCGAAAACAGCGTTCGCGGGGGAGCTCGCTCGATAGCCTGGGGTACACACGATGGCGAAGGCGATAGGATCAATTTATGGGTGATCTTCGAAATGTTATAGGCTCAACAGGCGGCAATAGCCCAGTTGCAGAACCAAAGTCGCGCCCCCAGTAGAGTTAAGCCCAAACCATCCTGGAAAAACACCCGCAGAAATGAACTAGCCACAGAAAGGCTGGGTGAAGTTGAACCTGGGACCAACCGCGAGATAATAAAAATGCTAGAGGAACTGACAAAGCGGGTGGAATCGAAAGAAAAGAAAATTGAAGCCAATGACAAATAAGTGGAGACTGCTAATTTTAGTTGATCAAATTCCACGAGCAGCCACAATATTAAAAGGCCTGGATTCTAAAACATTTGTCCAAAAACCTTTCCCTCCAAACGCAGCTCTGAAACCGATCCCAAAGAAGTTCTGTATGCCCGAAATTCTAAAGTATAAGGGGACCATGGTTCCAAATGAATACGTGACTTCCTACACGCGTGCCATCAAGGGAAATGACTTAGAAGACGTCGAAATCGAGTCGGTTCTGCTGAAAAAGCTTGGAGAAACCCTGTCTATAGGATCAAAGATATGGTATCACAACCTGCCCCCTAATTCTATTGATTCGTTTGCTATGCTTGCAGATGCCTTCGTAAAAGCTCATGTCGGGGCCATCAAAGTAGAGACCAGAAAATCGGATCCCCCTGGTTGCGGAAATTCGTATCGATGTGTATGTATCATTGCACTCACGGCCACAGAACCGAAGATTGCCGACAGCTAAGAGAAGAAGTGACCGGTTATTCAATGATGGATACCTCCGAGAATTTCAGAGTGATAGAGCACAAAAATCACTTCAGAAATAGGGCAAGCAGACCGAGTAAGAGGAACCTTAGCACGTCATCAACATGCTCATCGGTGGAGTCGACATCCCCAGGGGCCAATGCTGAAGCACACTAAGGTGTCCATTACAGGGAGAAGCAAACTCCAGATTACGTGCCGGAAAGGACCATCTCTTTCAATGATGAAGACGCTAAAGGCATCATGCAACCATATAACGATGGACCGGTAATTTCTGTACTCATAAATAAATCTCGAGTTAAGCGTGTGTTGATTGATCAAGGTAGCTCAGACAATATCATCAGATCGAGGGACGTAGAGTAGTTGGGTCTACAAGACCAAATAGTACCTGCTGTTCGGGTCTTAAATGGATTCAACATGGCATGTGAAACTACTAAATGGGAGATAACCCTGCCAGTGAACACTACCGGAACCATTCAGGAAACAAAGTTCTACGTCATCGAAGGGAATATAAGGTATAACGCTCTATTCGGAAGGCCATGGATTCACAACATGAGGGATGGTTTAGTTCCCAAGACCGGGAGGGAGCAAGACAGTTTACGAAGAACAGCCGGCCGTAAAAGAAATGTTCGCGGTCGATGAGGAGATCCCGATGTCCTCACTCTCAACATCAAATAACCTGGAGTCGGTTAGGAAGGAATAAACTAACTAGCAATCATTTACATCGGCCCCGACGGAACCGGAGAAGCAAGAGGCAGGCTAGAATGATGATTACGGAGTTCTTAGGTCGTTCATCGCCCCTGACGATTCCGATGCCACCAAGTCACGGTCGAGGAGCTGGAGCAAGTCATACTGATCGAACACTTGCCCGATCGGAAGGTATACCTGGGCACGGGGTTGACTCCCAAACTCAAGAAAAAACTCATTAAATTACTTATATCTAACGTGGATTGTTTTGCTTGGTCCCATCTAGATATGACAGGGATCCCACCAGAAGTAACCACTCATAAGCTAAGCTTAGACCCGAAGTTCCACCCGGTTAAATAGAAAAGGAGGCCTCAGTCCCAAGTCAAGCATGCGTTCATCAAAGATGAGGTATCCAAACTCCTTAAAATAAGTTCCATTAGAGGAGTTAAGTACCCGGATTGGTTGCTAACGTAGTAGTAGTGCCTAAAAAGGGAAATAAATTAAGAATATGCGTAGATTACAAAGACTTGAACAAGGTGTGCCCCAAGGATTCTTTTCATTTACCTAACATCGATCGCATGATCGACGCAATAGCCGGGTATGAGATACTCAACTTCTTTGATGCCTATTTCGGGTACAACCAACTCCGGAAGAACCCGGGTGATCAAGAAAAAACTTTCTTCATCACTAAATTCGGCACCTATTATTATGACGTAATGTCGTTCGGACTAAAAAAATGTCGGTGCCACTTATCAACGCCTTGTAAATCTGATGTTCGAAGAACAAATAGGAAAATCAATGGAGGTTTACATTGACGACATGTTAGTTAAGTCCCTGCGAGCAGAGGTCCATTTGGAACATTTGCAGGAAACCTTCAACATACTGAAGAAATACAATATGAAGCTGAACCCAGAGAAATGCGCATCCGGGGTCGGGTCCGGGAAGTTTCTTGGGTTTATGTTATCCAACCGAGAAATCGAGATCAAACCCGACAAAATCAAAGTTATAGAAGGCATCACCTTGGTGGACAATGTCAAGGCCGTTCAGAGGCTAACCGGGCGCATAGCCACCCTAGGTCGGTTCATATCAAGGTTTCCTGCTAAGAGCCATCGGTTCTTCTAATTATTGAAGAAGGAGAATAACTTTTGGTGGACCCCGGAGTGGCTGCAAGCTTTGGAAGAACTTAAATGGTACCTTTCGAGTCCACCCTTGCTTCATACTCCGAAGGCAAACGAGTCGTTGTACCTGTACTTGGCGGTTTTCGAGATAGCGGTAAGTGGAGTCTTAGTCGGGAAAGACGAAGGTACATAATTTCCTATCTATTATATTAGCAAGACTCTAGGCGAGGTTGAAAAAAGGTACCCTCACCTAGAGAAATTAACGCTCGCTTTGCTAAGCGCTTCCAGAAAGTTAAAAGCCATATTGTCAATGGCATCACATATGTGTTGTAACTTCTTACCCATTGAGGAACATAATGTGCAAACCCGAGCTCTCGAGACGATTGGACAAATGGGCCGTAGAAATTAGTGGGTAAGATATTCAAATAAAGACCCCAAACCACAATCAAAATTTTAAATTTTTGTAGACTTCGTGGCCGACTTCACACCGGCCTTAATACATGAAGTCGAAAAGGAATTGTTGTTAACCTCGAGGACTTCCTCGAGAATCTGGACCCTATTTACGGATGGTGCCTCGAATGCAAAAAGGTCCGGACTCGGCATCGTGTTGACGCTGCCTGCGGGCAACATAGTTAGGCAATCTATCAGAAGTGTGAAATTAACTAACAATGAGTTCGAGTATGAGGCCATGATTGCAAGTCTCAAATTGGCTAAAAGCCTAGGGGCCGAGGTGGTTGAAGCTAAGTGTGACTCCCTACTTGTGGTAAATCAAGCCGATGGGTCATTCGTAGTAAAACAGGAACGAATGCGAAGGTATTTGGACAAATTTGCATAGATTCAAGGAATGGACCTTACAGCATGTAACCTGGAATCAAAATAGCGAAGCCGATGCTCTGGCTAACTTGGGGTCGTGGGGTGATGACGATGAATTCAGCTCTGTAATGATTGTACAACTTATGAAATTAGTAGTGGAAGAAGGCCATGCCGAGATAAACTCAACGAGTTTAACTTGGGACTGGAGAAACAAGTATAATGTCTACTTGAAGACTGGGAAGTTGACCTCGGATCTTAAAGAATCGAGAGCTCTGCGCATGAAGGTAGCCAGGTTTAGCCTGTCCGAGGGTACTCTATTAAGAAGAACATTCGATGGCCTACTCGCCATATGCTTGGGGCCGGGAGACAGCGAATATGTTTCGGGGGCAGAATCTTTGGTTCCTAAGATAATCAGAGCCGGCTATTACTGGATCAACGTGAAGAAATATGCGAAGGACTTTGTGCGGAGATGTGACGGCTGTCAGAGGCATGCACCAATGATCCATCAACCTGGGGAGTTACTACATTCGGTCATGTCACCCTGGCCGTTCATGAAATGGAGAATGGACAATATCGGTCCCCTACTATGGGCACCCGGCAAAGCTCAATTTATACTATTTATGACTGACTATTTTTCTAAGTGGGTTGAAGCTCAAGCCTTCGAAAACGTACGAGAAAAAGAAGTCATCGACTTCATTTGGGACCACATAATATGCCGGTTCAGTATACCGGCCGAGATAGTATGTGATAACGGGAATTAGTTCATCGGCAGCAAGCCAAGCAAATTTTTCGAGGACCATAAATACAAAATGATCTTGTCAACACCCTATCACCCTAGTGGGAACGGACAGGCAAAGTCTACAAATAAGACCATACTTCAAAACCTCAAGAAAAGGTTGGCCGATGCCAAAGAAAAATGGAAGAAAAATCTGCCCGAAGTCTTGTGGGCATACCGTATGACCTCAAAATCTGGTATCGGGGCCACTTCATTTTCGTTATTCTACGGAGCCGAAGCATTAATACTGGTTGAGGTGGGAGAACCGAGCCTCAGGTTCTAATATGCAACCGAAGAATCAAATGGTGAGGCCATGAGCACGAGCCATGAACTATTGGATGAGAGGTGCGAGACTGCCCTAGTCCGGTTGGCCACCCAGAAACAGCGGATAGAAAGATAATACAACAGGAGAGGCACCTCCGATACTTCAATATTAGGGACTTGGTGTTAACAAAAGCAACACTGAACACCCGGAACCCGAACGAAGGGAAACTGGGACCGAATTGGGAAGGTCCATATCGAGTCATCGGGATTACTGGTAAAGATCCATACAAACTCGAAGCTGGGAACAGTGCATAGCTACCGAACAAGTGGAACGTGACCCACTTAAAATGGTAATACTGCTAAGGTACTCATTCACTTTTTTTTTAATATTACGAATTGGACTAACACTTGCATGAAACAACCATAGGAGAATATAGCTGTTAGGTCTGAAAGCACGCGTTGCACTCTTTTTTCCTTGAATCAGTTTTTTCCCAAACGGGTTTTCAGGTTAGATTTTTAATGAGGCAACAGTGAATCGTGCTAACTTAGAGTTGAAGATCGATTTTAAATCGGAGTCAATGGTCGCAACATCAGTATCCGAGCCCTCTCGAAGATCGACCTCGAATACTGGGGGCGATCACCCTCGGGTCAAGATTTTTAGCAAGGAAGGGAACTTTGTGCTTGAACAGTCTAGGCTCGGTGGTTAGGATTTATTATAAGGGTTAAACGGTCAAGTGATCCGTGCCTGCGTAGGCTACCTCAACCATAATACGAGCTTTTACAGGCTTAATATGTTGTACGATTAGGCACTGAAAATATCTACCTTGCTAATGCACATTTTTTGCTTCTTAAAAGAATAGAGCCTAAGGGCTATTCCTACCCGGAGATTATCGAGCCCAAGGGCCACCCCCTATCTGAACCCAAAGGGCTACCCCCACTGGGGGACTGTCGTCTGAGACAAGTTCGGGCAGCTCGGGTAATCGAAACCCGGAGGCACAAAATCAATTAGGTAGTGCCTAAACCTAAAAGGCTACGGTCACCCTAAAAACAGTTCGAAGACGTCCGAAGCCCGTAATCAAAACATAAGGCCTTCAACAACGTTCTAAACCTGTTCAAAGGTTACCCTCGACAAAGATATAGTCAAAAAATATTTAAGCAAGCACCTTGTGGAAATTTTCGGTCACTCCGAGCTTCCACAAGTTTTGAGCAAAAGTTGCATCGAGGAAAGGTCTTATTCGGACCTCCGAAAAATGAATTATTACTACGTATAAAAATGTGCTACGGCATTAGTAATATTTGCAACTGTAAATAGATACTAAGATAATAGACTTGAGAATTGCCAAAAGAAAAAAAAAATTATATATTACGGAACATCTTTACAATGGCCCAATAAAAACGGTCTCAACAAAATATATGTACAAGATACAAAAACAAAACAAAAAAAAAAAGAAATCCTAAGGTATCTACACCTGGTCTTCACCGGAACCCGACTCTTCACCAGAACCGTCGGGGCCTTCGGGTTCTTCAGAGCCCTCAGAACCCTCTTCACCTTGGAGTGCAGCTAGCCTCTTGGCCTTGACCTCTAGTCTTTTCACCTTTTTGATCTCGGCAGATAGGTCGAAGCCTCGGGCATGTATTTCTTTGAGGGTCTCCCTTCGGGATAGCCGCCTCATATACTCAGCAGTAGTCTTTAGGCGGGCCTCGGCTGTTTCAACATCGGACTTGTATTGGGCCACCATCTCGTCAGCATCAGCGAGGTTGCTTCTAACCTGGACCTCGTTATTTCGAGCTCCTTGCCGAGGCATCCCGTTCGGCGATGGCCAAGCCCAATCGTGCATAGAGGTCCTCGTTTTGCTGAGCCCGTGTATTGGCCTTCTCCGTCACCACCCGAAGCTGAACTTCCACCAAAGAAAATTTAGCCTGGGCGGTCTCCTTCTCCGAGGCCAGTAGGTCCATCTTGTTTTTCCACCCGTCGGCCATTATGCGGATCTCATCCATCTCCTTGCGGAGTTGGTCGATCTGGTCGATCTTCTGCTGGACCTGCGAAGTATTGTTGTTAGCCTCTGCTACCAGACCCTCGTGTCTAAGTTCAAAAATTTTAATCTTTTCCACCAAGTCGGCATGCTCCTGCCTTAATGCCAATGCCTCTTTCTGGTGACCCCCTCTTGCTCTCGCTAAGAAGCTTGTACATGTCCCTACGCACTAAGAAGCTTGAGTTGATTGACCTCAACCCGGTACCGGAGGAAACTGTCGTGGTGAAGTACCCAGGTTTGCAACAGGGTGATAAACGTGAGAAACATCAAACGAAGATAACAATAGATCTATGGAGGGAATTGGTGCCTTACCCGATTCAGCACCTGTTGCACCTCATTGAAGAGGCATGGCACGTTCACGTCATTCATTTTTGCCCGATCATCCTCGGTCACCAGGAACCGAAGGTAGTTAGCTACCACCACAGGAGCGAACAAACCCCGAGCATCCTCCGAGACAGTATGTATAACCGATCTCTTGCGCCCAGGGTCAACACTTACAGCGGGGAACTGATCGATCAATTTCGGGCTCGATCTCGGCCCGCCTGCTTCCAAGGATGTGTCCCTCTTTGGAACTTCCATGATGCGGGCCAAACCTGATCAAGCTACGTTCATGCCATCAATGTTGGATGAGACAAGAAAAGGCGTTGGTTAGCGTTGGAAAAGAGCCAAGCGTTCACACATCTTGTGTTGGACGAAATATTTGTTGATAATGTGATGTTATGACTATGTTGTGATTATTGTGTAGTTATGAAAGACATTAATTCTCACTTGTTTTGGAGTCCTGCGTGACACCTCAGTTACATATCCAATTTGTGGCCTTTTTGTTAGTTATTTGTTTCCTAGTTGATTTAGGACAAGGCTCATTATATATATGCCTACCGACTTCATTATTTTCAAAACCTAACTTTGTTATTCAATACAAAAATCGGCAGCAACTATTCTCCAAACTCGTGTGCTTTGAACTTGTCCAATTTTCGATGTGATTCCAAATTGAACTCATTCCTTTGTTTGATCGAACAGTTTGCAAGACCATCGTTGTCTTGAGGGTTGTTCGTATAGTATAGGTACTCCGTGACATCATCAAGAAGGTAAGTAGACTAGTTACTACTTGTTGTTTTGATAGTTCATTGAACGTCTTGCTTCTATCCTTTTATCTTATTTTCCGCATTTTATATTGCATCATTCCAGGTCGCTCAGCCCGGAGAAGTCTTCCAAAGCAGTCAAGTCCATACCGTCAAAAAAGGAGTGACGGGGATCTTCCGCACCATGGACCCCCTCGTTGAACTCCTCCTTTCTCGCTGGGGCCTCCTCGAGCATGGACTCAGTGTAGGAGGGCATCCCCATAATCTCAATTACATCAGGGCTTCCTTTATGAGCAGAACCGGCATCCTGAAGAGCTTCACCCCGGGTGTCCACGTCGGTCTTTTGAGTTTAAAGGGGGGTCAATCTCACGAGTTTCCCCCTCGGATGCATCCGATTCCCCGGGATAGGTCGTCCCGTGGGTAAGAAAAATAGATTAATCCTCCGGCTCATCCCTAAGACGGAGGAGGGAGTTGGAGGCCGGCACTCGGGAACTGGAGCTCCTCCTAGGCTTGCGGAGCACCCGTTTCTTTGGTTTTTTCACCTTGGATTTCAAGGAGCCCGAGGGTTTTCTATTCCTTTTCTTTTTTCCCTCCGTGAAAGCAACAGAGGGATCAACGGACGGGAGCACATCCTCATGCCCTTCCGAAGGCCTAAAATCTGTGGTATTAGGTGAAACTGCAAAAACAAAAAGGAAAAAGGAGTTAGTATAATAAAAGGTGGAAACATAGTATTGGCTAATCAGAAAGAGGCCTTACCATGAGAACGGGCCTCTCATCGGCCCTTCGAGAATCCGCACCATGTGTGCTCGAAGTACGACATCTGAGTACAAATTCCCTCGATCCTCTCCTTTAACCGGGGAACCACATTCGGAACTCGTGCGACCACTGCACAACCATAAGCATGAATGCGAAAATAGGAGTTGAAGAAGAAGAATTTTGATGTTTAAAGAGAGAATTGTACTTACGAGACGCATTCCACTTCTCAGGGAATGACATGTATTCCGGGGGGATCAAGTCCTTGGTCTTCACTCGGACAAAGCGTCCCTGCCAACCCCGGCCTCGGTCTTCGTCGGTACTCGAAAAGGAGGCCTTGCTGGCCCGGCGAGTAAGCTTGATCCCCCTCAGAATATCCGGGGACTGTATAATCGAAGCATGTGGTCGATCGTGAACCGACAAGATTCGTTCTTGTTCACGAAATAGCGGAGGAGGGTCACGATCCTCCATAACGATGGCTGGATTTGCCCAAGGCACACCTCGTACCTTTTGCAAAAGTCTAGGATAATCGAGTCTATCGGGCCCAGCGTGAAGGGATAAGTGTAATACCCCTCCACGTGGGTAGTGACGACATCCTCGGATCCAGGGAATATTACATTCTTGCCTTCCCAGTTACAGTCCTTACGAACTATGGGAAGAACATTTTCAGTCACGGAACATATGTACCTCGAGACTCCTTCACCCCGACCTAGTTTGCGCGAGGGCTTCTCGACTTTAAAGTCATATGTAATTGAGCAGCTCCCGGGAATGAACGCCGACAAGGGAGGCTCGGCGTCCGGTTCGTTAGCAACCGCAAGGGGGGAGCCGTTTCGAGGGCAACCACCTCTGGGGCAAACGCTTCAGTTAAGAAGATGAAGAGGCAACTTGTTGAGGAACAGTTTTCGAAGTTTTGGCCATTGTCATCTGGGGAGTGTTTGAAAATTTGAGGAAAGAATGCAAAGTTTTAGAGAAACGGGTTTTGAAAGTGAAGAACAGAGTATGAAGATTTGAAGAAATCTGGGTAGAAATATAAAGATTGCTATGAAAATTGAAGAACAAGGATGAAGATATGAAGATTTGAAAAAGGTTTGATGATGGCTGGAAAGCTCAAAGGTAGTGATTTGGTCGGAAATCCGGAAAAGGACAAAAGAAGGAAGCTTTTATAGCGAAACAATCAATGCTTTGCATTCGGGGGCAATCTGCCGGTGAGCGATACGTGTCCAAAGTCAGAACGACGCGACTGATGGGACGTTTCGGCTCTCTCGTCGTAGCGTACGAAGGAAGGAACCGGAGTCATCTGCCGTTTCCTATCGTTTCGGCAAGCCTACTCTCAGAGAAACGAAGAACTATCTGTATACGGGTAAAACCGAGCCCACTGAACATTCTGATTTTCCGGTGAGGCAAACGGAGCAGGAACGTGACCTTAATGAATCGGAGTCAGCGAGGAGCTCCTCCTATAGGGGCTCGGGCAAAACACCTCCCCTCGGGGGTATCAGGGCCATGTCCTCTGGGTCCGATTCGGGGATCAAGACTTCGGAGAGCATTACCAAACAACTGCACACGACTAATAAAGGGCCAAGATGTCCGTGCCCAACCGAATATGCGTGAATCTCGGTCCATATCGGCAGAAAATAAGTGATTAGCGAAACAGAAGATTTTTACCTTTCTTAGAATTGTACTTAGGATAAAACTCTCGTACTATATAAAGGGGAAGCTTATTGTTCAATACATACATTTTAACACGAATACCAAGTGATCTATTTCAATTCTCTTAGTCGTTCAAAGTTCTTATTTTTGTTCTTAAGTTTTTCATAAGTGCAAGCTTGGAATCGAGGCCCGGTTCCTCATTGAGTCGTCAACCGAGCTCGGAATTAGTCTTATCATTGTTTTGGCTATTTATTACATCTTTCATTTGGTTAATCTAACGTCATTAATCACTCTTATTGAATTAATCCACATATCCTTAAAATCACATATAAATTCAATTGTTATCCGGTTTTTAGGGTAAACAGTGATACCTGAAACTATATATCTATATAATTACATACTATGAAAAAAAGGATAAAGTTACATGGCCAATGGGCTAAATGACCTTTTCCAAAGGATACAGTTACATGGCCAATGGGCTAAATGACCTTTTCCATGGGGGGAATTTAAACTAGTTATAGATTAGCTACTGTTAATATCATTTAAACAAGTTAAAGATAGAAGTTTGATTAAACAAACAAAAGTAGTTAAGATTCAGTTAGATGGGGAAAGCGAAAGGTATTTATTTCTTTCCTGTTGTGATATTAACACATTACCGAAAGTGAAAATCTTTTGTAAGCATTGATGTTGGCTTCCTTTAATGTGTCTGAATCATTAGGGCAAATGGACCGACTCTTTTTAACCATGCAAATTCTTATATTTGTTTAACCCCTCTAGTTGGAAGGTTTCAAGAAAGTGATCTAATTATACTCCTCTATGTTCGTATTATTTATCTTTTAAAATTATTTTTGCATCCCTAAAATATATATATTGGTAGCATTTTCTTATGAACTTCTCTTTTTATTTTGCGCTCCTAAAGAGTAAGTGTAAAATTGAAAAATAAAATAAATAATGTTTTGCTTTTCTAAATACTTGATACTGTGAAATAAATTCAGTTTTTCAAAGTGACTTTTCCAGATAGCCCTTGGAGTAAATAACTGATTTTTTGACTTTTTTTTTGGTCCAAAATAAGTGATTTTTTTAGATTTTAAGAATAAATTAGTTATTTTTTTCCTACATTGCCCTTAGAGTAAATAGTGTTGGAGTATGTGTTAGGAGTGTTTATGTGAAGAGATAGTAAAAATTAATATGGTCATTTTTATTGCTAATTAATATTAAACGTTAAATTTTTTATAATGTATAAAAACAACCAAAAAATCACTTATTTTGAATTTGAGAGAGTAACATTTAGGAGGAGGAGGAGTAAATTATAAATTGTTAACCCCAAGGATTGATTTTGAAATAAATTATGAGTATTGACAAATGAGAATGGTTTGACCACAAGAGCAAATTCATGCATGATTTCACGGGAATAATGGGCATAATCAGTGGCGAATCCAAAAATATTTTCAAGGGTGTTCAAACTTAAAAAAAGTAAAAAAAGAATGTCCAACAAAGAGTATTTAATATATATTTTCTACGTCTAAAATCAATATTTTATCTATATATACAATATAAATTTTTTTTGTAATATTTTAACGAAGGATTGACCACCCTTAGCAAAAGGTGGCTTCGCCCCTTGGCATAATTAGTGCCTTATCTTTAGTACTCCACAACTTTATCTTGAATTCAACAGCTTTCTCCTTTTACCCTAAATCTTATGTTTATTTATGAATCACAACGCTCTTTTTAGTCCTGGTTTTGGAAAAGAAGTCCGCGAATTCATTGCAAAACTTAATCCGCTACAAGACTTTGTTGCGTTTCTTTTTCCCATGTAAATAAAAATTTAGACCTTTAACTTCTCTTTTATGTTAAGGAAAATGAAACATTTAGAAAGATTTTTTAAGAGCTATTCACATCGCCATCTGTTTTTAAGATTATGATAAGAACAATTTCTACCCCAAATTAATAGTGTAAAAATACATTAAAATTTCAAGAATAAAATTTTTTTCATTTATTGTTGATTATTAAAAGGTATAAGCAAGACATTAAGTCAAATTATAAACTAATAAAATATCACAATACAGTATAATAATATTTTAAGTAATAAAGAATGCGAAAACAATAAACAAAGAAAAAAAAAAGAGAAAAAAATTATGTCTAAAAATGTAAAAGGATAAGACTTATTTGAATTTTAGATAAAAGTAAAGTGGTAATAAAATTTTTGTTTAAATAATATGATTTAACGTGCTCAAACAAGACAAATCAGAATGTTACATATTTAGTATTCTTTAATATTTGACTGTAAGACAAAATACAAGTGTCAAAATCAAGGGTCTTGGTTATTACAAATATAAAAAAAGAAAACACGTTATCCACCATGAAATTTGAAAAATAATTTCATATCTTGCTTCTTAATTAATATCTAATATAATTATATATAATTTCTATATAGAAGCTTTAATTTTAAAATTTTTTACACATAATTCAAATCATAATTTGATATGGTTGATGTCCGTACATCACGCGTGTACTAATACTATTGAGTACTAAAAAAGAGGGTAATAATATACTCTGTCTTCTCCATTGACATTATTTCCTTTCTCAGAAAAAAAAAACCTACACTAATTATTTTCCTAAAAATTTTAAACATGGCTAACTCAACAATAAAAATAAGAAAAGATGAAATGGAATTATTTCTTCATGAGGAAAATAGAAAGGAAATTTGGGTTACACGGTTGATGATGTAGAGTGGGGGTCAGAAGCGCAAATAATTTGGGACACCTAGCATAGGAAGTTAAAGGATAATGAATGAAACATAAAGAAGATAGTAAGAGTATTAGGATTTGACTCATTAGTATATTAGTAGCCCACAAGCAGCGTCCTTTTGGGCAGGCAGATGTCAAATCAAATCCGATTTTCTCTGTTTCCTTTTTTGATTAGTCCAAGAAATATCCATAACATCTCGCGAATCTTATTTGCCAATCCTTAAAGTTATTTCTTAAATTAAATTCATAAAAAGTACGTCCATTTTCATTGATTTTTGTTGTTTTCAAACGTATTAAAATTTTTATCTTTTAATACTAATTAACAATAAAATTGATTATTAAGTTTTATTTTGTTCATTGAATACAATGACAACTTAAAAAAAATAAATTAATCCCTCATGGATATCAGAAAAGATAAAATATTCTAGATCACAAAAAAGAAGGATAAAAATCAATTAAAGTGGATACTTACTACTACACTTTTTTCTTATTTTCTCCCTTTGTTTATTGGATAATCTTTTTACGTTCCGAATAAAGTTGTCTTTATGCCCTTTCCACGAGATAAATAGAAAAGTTACTACTACGTAGTCCTATCTTTTGCTATCAAAATGATGACTCTAATGAGGTTTTTTATTACTCATTTTTACTTTTAAAGTGAGTAGTAGATTGGACTCACTCCACTGATCTTGGCATTCAATCTAAAACATGATGAGGTAAACCTTTTTTTTCCTGAAAAATGACAAATTTAGTCCATTAAGTATGAGAGTAATTTAAAGTAGTTTTTTAAGTATATTTTGAAGCAGTTTGATCCTATCAGTTTGTCGAAACTCAAAAGGTAATACTTTTAATCTCCGTTAAATATTTAAAAAAGAAAAGATTTAACAAATATTAGTTTGGATAAACTTAATTATATGTAAGGAATCCAACCCCTAAACGTCAATAAGTAATGACCTCATTATATTTTCTTTCCTTTTCGCTAAAGAAAAAAGAAAGAGATTGCAATTTGAGAGAAGAAAAAAAATGATTGCTAATAGACAAAGTTATCTCCAAAATGAATGGGTCATTACATTGCCATCATGTATTTTGATTTTCATGTTCGTTATCTCCATCATAATGCTTATTCAACATAGAAATTTGCCATCATTTGGTGGTGTTCCACTGTCCAACAAAGAAAAGGATCAATTGCATCTATCCTATGCCGTCGAAAATTATCATTAGGAGGAATTATTTCAGATAGTTTTTATCTATTACAATAATATCTATCAGCTTGTCGGACTTCATAAATTTATGTTCATCATTTTGTTAGAATTGAGCAACATAATTTGTTTGTGTATCTCAACAAGAACTAGCGCAGCAATTGATAATGTGGCTTATTTTTTGAATAGGCATCTGGTATTTGAACTCAACTAAATTAAATTCACACAGTGTAAAATTAAAGTTAGGCTCATCACTCAATGAAATGTATGTGCATCATCCTTTGAAGATCTTCTTAAGATTTATATTTTAGTTAAGTAATTCATTAAAGTTTCATCTTATTGCCTCGGTTGAAATGTTATGAAACGTATAAACCCCAAAAGAAAAAAAAAGGAGAAGGCAAGCTTGAATATATATTCGTAAACGAAACAAATGAAACTTTTAATACATGCCGATTCACAATTGTGTAAATCTAATAATTAAGAATAATAATATGAAATAGTTCTGTCTAAACGGCTGTTGGGCACAACGATGGAATGTTATTACTAGGAGAGTTAAAGTAAAGCAAAGCAATTTTACCCCATTTAATTTCTATCCAAGGGGAATTACCTTTTCACACTTTTTGGAATATGATTTTCTTGGACATTTATTGACCATAATAAATGGCTCATTCTTTCGAGTTGATGAAACTGTAGTGATAAATGCCGCATTAACTGCCAATCAATCATATGCATGTGAACCACGTAAACCACCTTTGAAAGTAAAAGAAAAGAAAATACGTACAAAAATTACATACGATTCATATTACTCGTTTTTTAATCTGCTTAATCATAAAAATAGTTTATCACAACAGTACTGGAACTTTTCTTAATGAAATAATTACATACTTTACTTTTTCGTTGGTTTTAAAGAAAATGTCATACTTTACTATCTAACAATAATATAACTTTGTTTCAATATTACTTTTAATGATATAATTTTTGGCTACAAGATCACAAATTTTAGAAAAAATTCTTTGTTTCGACTCCTTGTCTAACCATACACCGGCATTTAAATTCGGACTAAAAGAGTAATTGTATTTATGATCGGATAGTGAAATGAATAAAGGGACGTAAACCTTCTCTTTGTCAAAAGTTAAGGGTTAAAAAGGAAGTTTGTTAAAACATGAAGGTTTGGAGTTGTGAGATCAGCTTTTTCCTTACTTGTGAAAGGTATGTATGACTTCAATAATTGCAGATGATCCCAAAAGCATGACATTTGTCATTTTTCACACTCACCAATTTTCCAAGCCTTCAAACTTGGTCAATTAAAGTTTGCTTGACTTCTACAATTGGAGTGACCCCAAAAGGGTACGACATATGTTTAATTATAAATTTCATATCTACTTCAGCAGCATGTGTATTATGTACTCTTTGGATATCCATTGACCAGATTTTTCTTTGAGTGGATCCAATTCATTCAATTTTTGAACTGTGATTGAATAGGCATCATTTTGTTTCCCCTTTTTTTTCCATCACAATTGTTTTTATTTGAATGTTGAAAAAAAACTAATCATTTGTCTCTTTATCCAATTCACGTAATTGTGACTTAAAGTAAAATGGGCGAAGTCTATATTATATCTTTATTTTGCAAAAATAAGGAAACGATTAGTAAAATCAGACGCACATATTGTGCAAGACTCCTATGGATATCAGTAAACTAAAAGCTTGTTAGACTCTTTTAAATTCAATATTTGTTTTCCGCCCTTTTTAATTCAATAATAGATTTAGTCAAATTTCTTCGAGACTAAGGGTATGACTGTACTAGTTCTCTT
Organism: Nicotiana obtusifolia; assembly: GCA_002018475.1. NCBI lineage: Eukaryota > Viridiplantae > Streptophyta > Magnoliopsida > Solanales > Solanaceae > Nicotiana > Nicotiana obtusifolia. Next base: position 11,524 of record MCJB01018650.1, on the reverse strand, counting down.
ACAGAGAATACCTGCCGTAGACACATTATTATTATATAATATAAATGACTTCTCTCATATAGTAGTTTGTATACTGTTACTCGACTTTTTTTATAATTGTAATGTACGGATAGACTTAAGCATTTTTAAATTAGTTTCATGGGATATTTGCTATCTCCAACTTGCACAAGTACCAAATACTTCAGTTCAATAAAATTTCTTAATCAATTCATAGTACATTTCTATTTAATCTAGAAAGACAAAATTTGAATTAGATGAAGTGGATTATAAAAATCCGAGTGAAACTTATATTATGCGGGGCAAATGCAGCCTATGGCTACAGGTTCATTTGAATCTATAATTGTTGACACGAAGTATAAATATATATGTACAACACTAATAAAATCTTTACAAATTTTAAATTTGAACCCCATATTTTTTACAATATTCTAAGCTCATTACTCTAAATCTTAAAAATTAAACCTATTAAATTTAAATTTTGACTCTGTCCTATGAACTATTTTATCAGTTATGCTGATTCAAATATGATTGAGAGATGTAGAGAAATATGCCAGCTTAGTGATACAAACAGATGAAATAAATACTCCGTGTTATGAAAAACTATATAAAATAAGTATATTGGTCAACTGATTTCGAAGAACTTGATAAAACAGAAAATGCAAAAAAATTTAAGAATCACACTGCCAAGTATGATCAACCTATTATTGGTAAAATTATAGGGTTGTGTTGGGGAAATAACATTCTGTCACAAAGTGTTTAATGATTTGTAGCAGATACAGACACAACAACTAAGTCTACACAACGACAGGATCCTAATAAGATCTCTGCCATAATCTTGGCGGATATTAGAGCCCCGAAATCGAATTGACATCTCTACCCCTACTTCTAGACCTTAGGACAAATCCTTGACTGCAGATTATCCGAAGGGTAAGAAAGGGAAAACAAGAGTAGTTGTCAGGCCATGCGTGATTTGACTTTGCATGAGTAGATTTGAGAGAGAGCTGACGTTGGTTTGACTTGTGAGGAAAAAAGCAAATAAAAGGTTTCTCTGTGCATGAATATTTGAGAATATCCATGAAGATACGGATACGGACTCTTTTTCACTCCTACTATGCTATTTTTTATTTTTCCCATGAACTTGACCACTTCTTTTCACTTCCCAACTCCTTTCCCTCTCGAGGCGTTTCTTTCAAAATTATACAAACATAATATGAATTATTCTTACCACAAAACTGCTTTTAAATCATAAAAAATTGTTATTTTACGTTACAATTTTGACGAAATAGTGTCACTCGGCACCAAGTTTAATAGAAAACTGGTAGACTTTTGACACGAGGGTCTCAAAAGCTTAATGGAGTCGTGAGATTTGTGTGGCTATGAAGTTATTTCATTAAGGGTAATATGGATAAAATAAAAAGTTTAAAGTTGAATTGTTTTCAATTTTAAAAATGTATCATTTTTTTTAGAATGGACTAATAAGAAAAAGTGTGTCATCTAAAATTGAAACGGAGGGAGTATATCCTTAAAATAATTGAAAATTTACTCATAGGTCGTTTCTGAAAATTCAGTTTCAGTAAATTAAAAAATTAAATTTGAAAAATAGACTACTTATTACAAAATAATTGAATTTTTTAAAAAGTTTTTCTTTAAAATGAGGAAGGAAACACCTTTAGTGGATTTTTCATCATCTTCAAACTAAACAGTCCAAGCATATTATGTTGAGATCACGTGTTCTGACCTTGTAACCAAACCCGAACCGGAAAAATAAGAGTCCATTTGACCAAACTGTAAAAACCAACTTATTTTGACAAGTGCTTGTTTTGAAAAGTATATTTTTCTCAGAAGTATTTTTGATGAAAAGCAATTTATATTTAATTAATTAATTTAAAAAGTACTTATGAGCAGCAATTAGTATTTGGCCAAGCTTTTAAAAACTGCTTCTAAAGATATTTTTTCAAAAGTGCTTTTTGGAGAGAGTTATTTTTTTTCTGCTTCTCCAAAACTACTTTGTACTCCTTAAAAACACTTTTTTTTTCCAAAAATTTGACCAAATTTTTTAATTTTAAAAAATATATTTTAAAAAATAAATATACCTTTAGGATCGAAGAAACTTGACCAAAGTGAGTATAAATCTGGAACCGAGAACACCTCCGTATGGTCCTAAAAGACGACCCGATCAAGAAAAACATCACGCGCGAGAAAATGATGTGAGAGTTGAGGAGGGGCGGAGGTCACGTGAGGTTCTTTATTACTAAAAGTCAAGAAGAACACGTGACGAGCCAAATGGTAGAGAGAAAAATCAAGCAAAAGGTGGGGAACCTCACGTGAAGCGAGTGGATTAAGCAATCAAAACATTAGAAAATCTGAAAACTATAGTACTCTTGTGGATCATTTAATTGTCATTCGCTTGTACTTTTTCCCTTTTCTTTTCCTTTCTTTATCGATCTTTTTTAAGAGATAAGTATTAAATATGATGTCCCACGCAATCAAGAACTCTTCCAAGAGTTTTATAGATAATGGTTAAATTAGGATAACTATCAGTTAATATTCTTGTATAATTACTCTACTGTAATCTGTATCTCAATCTCTAGCCAAGATGTCAATGTATATGTATACGCTAGATTGTGTACACAAGGGGGTCAAGGAAAATATTCCCATAATTTTTCATGGTATCAGTTGCCTAGGGCACGATTCCTCTCTTCCGCTGCTATCCTCGGTATTCCACCTCACCATTGTTAGGTTTCTGTTCATCTTCTTCCCTGTCTCTTACTCATTCTTCTCGGCAATCTCCATGTCGGGTTCGAAGACCTCATTTCATCCGGCTCTTGCTGTCTCCAATATCAAAAACCATATTTCCATTACTCTTGAGATGGAAAATGTCCAGTACTCTACGTGGGCGGAATTATTCAAGATTCATGCACGATCACACCGGGTCCTTCACCATATCATTCCCCCTGCTACAGGCATGGAGAAAGTTCCTACTACCGAGGAAGAAAAGGAACTATGGCTGACCCTTGATGCCACGGTTCTATCGCGGATATATGCTACCATATCAAATGATCTCTTGCACAGCATTATCGAACCCGATGCCACGGCCATGGAAGCTTGGAATAGATTGCATGATATATTTCAAGATAATCAACATTCCCGGGCTATGACTCTTGAGCAGGAATTCTCCATCACTTCTTTGGAAGATTTCCCGAATGTTTCGGCATATTGTTAGCGTCTCAAATCCCTCGCTGATACTCTCAAGAATGTCGGAGCACCAGTTTCAGACAGTAGAATGGTTTTACAATTGGTTGGGGGCCTTACAAAATCGTACCGTGCTGTGGGTACGTTGATCCGTCGAAGCAACCTGCTTCCTCCTTTCTATCAAGCTAGGTCCATGCTTACGTTAGAAGAAGCGGGGATGGCCAAGGAAGCGGTGTTGGGCTTCGCATCGGCGATGATAACCGCGTCAGGTGATGATACTCAGGTGACTTCTGAGCCTACGGGTCATTCGAGGGGTCCAAAGCAACAAAAAGGCAAGAACGGTGGCCGGAGATATTCAGGCAATGGCAATGGCCGTAACTCCGGCGATGGAGGTGGAGGTCGAGGACACACCAGCGGTGGGGGTAGCCGTAGTAACGGCGGGCAGCAGCAGCCCTCTGGTGGACAGCAAGCCCCGTATTGGCAGCAGGGTCAATTCCATGGTTGGGGTTGGATGCCCGTCCCACCTTGTCCTTTCCCAACTCAAGGTTGGGCCAAGCCTCCTGCCCAAAAAAGACAGCCAATCTTTTGGGCCCAAGACCTCAATACCAATAGCAAGCCTATGCAATTCTTCGTTTGGGCAGCCACCTACCTATGCACCAACGGAAATTGAGTCGGCTATGCATACCATGTCTCTCAATCAACCTGATCCTTCATGGTACATGGACACCGGTGCTACATCTCATATGACATCCGCTACAGGTACTCTCTCGTCTTATTTTAATTTGAGCAATAATCCTAATACTGGTGTTATTGTTGGTAATGGTCATACCATTCCGATTCTTGGCTATGGTCACACTACTTTATCTTCCCCAAGTCCTCCCCTTTCTCTAAACAATGTTTTCCATGCTCCAAAACTCATAAAAAATCTCACTTCTATTCAAAAATTTACTATTGATAATTCTGTGTCAGTTGAGTTTGATCCTATTGGTTTTTCTGTGAAGGATTTTCGGACGGGGATGCCCATAATGCGATGTGATAGTCGTGGGGATCTTTATCCCATTACCTCTTCTCTTAACAATCAAGCTACCTCATCTACTTTTGCTGTCATCTCTCCTAAGCTATGGCATGATCTGTTGGGTCATCCGGGTGCTCCTATCTTAGATGTTCTTAGGCATAATAAAAGCATTGATTATACTAAACTTTCTTATACTCGCATTTGTGGTTCTTGTGTACTTGGAAAACATATTAAATTGCCTTTTGTTCCATCTACTTCAAGTACTACTATGCTTTTTGATATTATTTATAGTGATCTTTGGTCTTCCCTACTTTGAACTCTTCGGGACATCGATATTATATTTTATTGTTGGATGATTTTTCTAATTATTTATGGACTTTTCCTTTGACACGAAAATCGGATATGTATGACACTTTCTTGGCCTTTAAGGCCCATATTGCCACTCACTTTGAGCGTAATATCAAGAATGTGCAATGTGATAATGGCCGAGAATTTGATAATAGTCCATTTTGGGATTTTTGTAAAACTCATGGCATGTCTTTCCGTCTTTCGTGTACCCATACTTCGCCTAAAAATGGCAAAGCCGAAAGGAAAATACGAACTATAAATAATATCATCCGTACTCTTCTTGGTCATGCCCCTCTCCCCACTTCTTTCTGGCATCATGCATTGCAAATGGCCACCTATCTTCTTAATATTCTTCCGAGTAAATTGTTGGGAAATAAATCTCCTCTTGAGGTTCTCTACAAATGGATTCCTTCCTATGCTCATTTACGTATTTTTGGTTATTTGTGTTACCCCCTACTTCCGTCTACAACTATCACTAAGTTGCAACCAAGGTCTACCCCTTGTGTTTTTTTGGGGTTCCCTACTAACCATCGTGGCTATAAATTTTATGATTTGTCGTCGAATAAAATCATTGTTTGTCGCCATGTCTTGTTTGATGAGAATGTTTTTCCTTTTTCTAAGTTAGATCACCCAAATCCACTCTTATGATTTTCTTGATGATGGCGTGTCTCCTTACGTGATTCATCATATCCAACAATTTGGTCTAGCGCCCTCTATTCCCTACCAATCAGCCCAGCCCACAAATTCTCCATCTCAGCAAGTGCAACCTAATTCTCCCACTCCCCAAACGGCCCAGCCCAACTCCTCGATCCAACCCGCACAGCGTGTCTCTCAGCATCCTGGGCCACCTCTTCCTTCTGGCCCAAGGCCGGATCCTCCTGCTGCCCCTCTTCCCATTCCTCTCCAGCAGCCTAGAGTAGTGACCCGTAGTCAGAATGGGATTTCAAAACCCAATCCGAAATATTCCCTTCACTCCGCGGTTATGAGGTCTCCCTTATTTCGTAATCCGATCGCGGCCCTTCGGGATCCGAATTGGAAAATGGCCATGGATGATGAATACAATGCTCTTTTAAAAATAAGACGTGGGAATTGGTGCCGCATCTGCCTGATGTTATTGTTATTCGGTCTATGTAGATTTTTTCTCATAAAGTCAAGTCTAATGGTGTGTTTGAGAGGCATAAAGCCCGTCTTGTTGGTGATGGAAAGACACAACAGGTTGGCATTGATTGTGGTGAGACATTTAGTCCGGTGGTGAAACCGGCTACGATCCGAACGGTTCTTAGTCTTTCTCTCTTGAAGGCATGGCTAATTCATCAATTGGATGTCAAAAATGCCTTCCTTCATGGTGAGCTTCAAGAAACAGTCTATATGCATCAACCATTGGGTTACATAGATCGTGATCATCCTGATTTTGTATGTCTCCTGCGTAAGTCATTGTGTGGACTTAAGCAGGCACCCCGAGCTTGGTATAAACGTTTTGCGGATTATGTGTTATCTATTGGGTTCACTAATAGCAGGTGTGATAATTCTTTGTTTATTTACAGCAAGGGGTCCGATATGGCTTATATTTTACTATATGTAGATGATATTATTCTCACTGCTTCTTCTGATGCTCTCTGGTGTTCAATCATGGATCTTCTTAAATCTGAGTTTGCTATGAAAGATCTTGGTCCTCTGAATTATTTTCTGGGTATTGCTGTGACCTACCATAAGGGGGATATATTTCTTTCACAACGCAAGTATGAGGAGGAGATAATTGAGCATGCTGGGATGTCTACTTGTAAATCATCCCCTACTCCGGTTGACATCAAGTCAAAGGTTAGTGCTACATCGAGTGCCAAATTTGATGATATCACCCTTTATCGGAGTCTAGCAGGGGCTCTGCAGTATCTCACGTTTACACGGCCAAATATCTCCTATGCTGTCCAACAGGTTTGCCTCCATATGCATGATCCCAGAGTTGATCATATGTCTGCTCTCAAACGTGTTATTCAGTATGTTCAGGGTACGTCGGATTACGGGCTACACTTATACCCGTCTTCGTTTTCTACTCTGGTCTCTTATACTGATGCAGATTGGGGAGGTTACCCTGACACGCGGCGGTCTACATCTAGTTATTGTGTATTTTTGGGTGACAATTTGGTCTCTTGGTTGTCCAAACGTCAACCCACATTGTCTCGTTCTAGTGCCGAGGCAGAGTATCGAGGGGTGGCAAATGTTGTCTCCGAATCATGTTGGATTCGGAACCTTCTCTTAGAGTTGCATTGTCCGATTAAAAAGGATACTCTTGTTTACTGCGTCAATGTAAGGCTATTTATTTAACAAGTAATCCAGTTTAACATCAACGCACAAAACATATAGAAATGGATATCCATATTGTTCGGGAGAAGGTTGCGCGCGGTCAAGTCTGTATACTTCATGTGCCATCCCGTCATCAAATAGCGGACATCTTTACCAAAGGTCTTCCGCTAGTATTGTTTGAAGATTTTCTGGACACTCTCAGCGTCCGTAAACCTCCCGCTTCAACTGCGGGGTATGTTAAATATAGTGTCCCACGCAACCAAGAACTCTTCCAGGAGTTTTACAGATAATGGTTAGGCTAGGATAGCTATCAGTTAGTATTCTTGTATAATTACTCAACTGTAATTTCTATCTCAATCTCTAGCCAAGATGTCAATGTATATATATACGCGAGGTGTTGTACACTAGGGGGTCAAGGAAAATATTCCCAATGATAAATGGACCTCGGGCCTAACTCAACCCCAAAAGCTAGCTTATGAGATGAGGATTGCCCAAGACCATATAAGGAGCACTACTAAAAATCAGGGTTTTAGAGACCAACAATTAGCGACCAAAGTTGGTCTACCACAAAAAGCGACCAAAATTGGTCGCCAAATTAGAAAAAAAAATGACAAAAAAAACTTAAATCCAGAAGCGACCAAAGACGGTCGCTAATTCGTCGCCAAAATCGTCAACATTTTGACCAGACTGGTCAGACCAGGTTGGTCAAAGAAAATTCATAATTGGCGACCAACTTTGGTCGCCCATCTGGACCCACGTTTAAAAATAGCGACCAAAGTTGGTCGCTCATGGAAGAAAAATTTTATGGGGAGAAAAGCGACCATAGATGGTCGCTTATATGGAAAATTAAATTAAATCTGATTTTAGTTTGGCGACCAGCTTTGGTCGCTTATCTTAGGGAATTTTATGGGCATATAGGCGACCAAAGTTGGTCGCTTCTGGAAAATTAAATTAAATCCGATTTTAGTTTGGCGACCAATTTTGGTCGCTTATTGTAGGGAATTTTATGGGCATATAGGCGACCAAAGTTAGTCGCTTCCTGGAATATTAAATTAAATCAGATTTTAATTAGGAGACCAACTTTGGTCGCTTATTGGAGGAATTTTTTATCAGGAAAATTATAATAAATCAGATTTTCTTTTGGGGACCAAAGTTGGTCGCTAATATAAAATTATATATATTAGCGACCAATGTTGGTCGCTTTTTTGTTAACATTTTACCAAAATTAACCTCAATTTTGTATTTACTGCATGTCTAAATAAAATAAATGTAAGCCATTAGTGCTTTTGTAATAAAAGGGATTAATATGCAATTAAGTGTATTACGGAGCGTGCGTGCAATATATTTAGTATATATATAT
>MCJB01018639.1:0-82035 GCA_002018475.1 Nicotiana obtusifolia | reverse complement strand
CTTATTTTCACGCTGTCGATTTATAACTTGTTTTACTTCCCTTTTGTAGGTTTATCAAAAGATGTTGAAATGAGGCCTCCACCCGCTGATGATGATATTTACCTCGAGCCCCATGCTTCGAAGCAAGATAAAGAGAAGAACAGGAAAAAGGCTCCGAGTTCTTCGGGCCCTGAGAAGAAGAGGACAAAGAAAAGATTGGTGCGTAAGCCCAATGGAAGTGCCAGCGGTCGACCATTCTCCCTGGACTCACTCCATCGATTGAGGGATGAGTCCGAGGGGGAAGAAGAAGACTTTGATCTAGTGGCCAGTATGCCGTCACAGCTCGAAGGGCAAGGGGCCTCTGAACTAGGGGTAGGCGAAGTCGACTCTCATCATGTCGGGGAAGCCAAGGTGGAGGCAGGAGTTGAGGCTTCCCGTGACACGAGGAAAGCGCCGCGGCAAGCACTTGGTCCGATAGAGATTGTCGAATATCCCTCGTTCACAGAGTCAATGTTTAACGAGGCTCAAGTAGCAAAAGAACACCCCATCGAGGGAGCCCAAAGATGGAAAGACCCTTTCCGTGGTTTTTTCGATGGTGTGGATTCGACGGCCACGGAGGATGCTATTGGATTTGGGATTTTGAGATACTGAGAAAGAGCTCACCCTCTGAAACAAGCAGGCCTTCCTCGAGCCCAAAATTGATCGATTGATTCCCTGCCCCGAGTGCATATCCTGATCAGAAACGCACCATTAGCTTTTCCCTTCCTGAGGATGCCCGGGTTCTTTTCGCCCCCGTAGGGGTGGCCAGCTATCTTTGGTGCTTGGTGACCAAAGAGGATCAAGACAAAATGAACGAGGTTGAAGCGTCCTGCCTGTTCAACGAAGCTCAACAGGCGTTGAATCGGACAACTTTGGATGTCCATTTATTATGTACTTAGATTTTATCGTAAGTAATCGTAACATTTTCCTTTGTGCTTGCAGGCCTTGGTACTTCATCACGAGGCTTTTCTCCGATATGGGAAAGATTTCAAACGCCACGAGGCCGTGACTCGGGAGCTTACTGAGAAGAAAGACGCCAATAAACTTCTTATTGAGCAGCTCGAAAGGGAGGCTAAGAGCCTCCGTACCGAACTGGAGATTGCTCGAAAGGATCATGCTGACTTGGTCGAGCAGGTAAAAGTTTTTTATGTAAGTGATGATAAATTTGATTCAGTGACTGATGGTCAAAATCCGCAGGTCCAGCAAAAATTCGATCAAATTGATCAGCTTCAAACCGAGATGGATGTAGCCAAAGCTGAGACCGATGAATGGAGACGAAAGATGGATCGTCTGGCCTCGAAAAAAGAGGCAGTTTGGGCATAGCTAACTTCAGTCGAAACCCAGTTAAGAGCGGCAAAGGAAAGGGCCGAGATCTAGACCAAAAGGGTCGAGGAGCTTTAATCTCGGCTAGGTTCGATCGACTCAGATCGAGGTAATCTGGCCAAGGAGCTTAAAACGGCCAAGTCGGAAGTCGCTGTGATCAAAGCCGAAGCTGATGAAATGGTGGCCCAGTACAAGGCTGATGCCAAAGCGGCTCAATACCAAAAAAAAAAAAATACTCGAGCATATGAAGTGGCAATCCCATAGGCAGGCCCTCGAGGAAGTCCACGCTCGAGGTTTTGACTTATCTACGGAGATTGAGGACGCCAAGGTGTTTAAAGCCGAGGCCAGGAAATTGGCCTATCCTGAAGAGGATGATTCCGAAGGTTCAGTCGGGTCCGAGGAATGAGAAGACCCCGGAGATCCCGATGACGAGGCGGGCTTGGATCAAGATTAGGTCGCTTCTGTTCGATTTTATCCCTTTCTGTACTTAATGTTGTGTGTAAAGGCAGCTTGGCCTTTGTAAAAATTTGTATCGGGGCTATTCAGCTCTTGTAAAAAGAATTCTTGATATATATATATGAGGCTTTTTTTCCCTTTCACATCTTTTGAAATTTTCCTTTGCTTTTTTATTTGTATTCGCAAAGATCGAAATGCCTTAGCATGAAACAGTTAGGTTGTGTTTGAAGGTTCGGACAAACCTTGTCTTTAACATTATTTCATTTTGAGGCATCGTGGGAATTCTGTGTTACCGAAAACTTTTCCCCAAAGTAGTTTAGGTTTATAGTTTGTCGAGGGTAGCCTTTAGAACTAGTTAAGAAATTTCAAGGCCTTGTTGTTTTTGTTACGGGCTTCGGACGTCTCCGAGCCGTGTTTATGTGGTCGTAGACTTTATAGTTTGGGTGTTGTCCCGTGTTAATATCATTATCCCGAGTTATCCGGGTTTTCCTAAGATGGCAGTCCCCTAGTGGGGGTGGCCTTAGCCTATAAAGTTCGAGGATTTCCTAATAGGTCATATACCCCCGAGGTCTAATAGCTTGGACCGTCCGAGTTTGTTTTACGGACGACAGTCCTAGAGTGAGAGAGTGATTATTCAAACTCAGGCTAAGATGGCCCTTAGGCTCATTTACCTAGGGGATCGGAAGCAGGGAATTCCTTGAGAAATGTAAAGGAAAAAGTTTTAAAAGACAAGACGTTTGCAAGGAAGAGACTTCTCTTTATTCATGTGCATAATAGTAATGTATGTGTACATGCTTTGTGTCAGGGTTCGAGCAGTCTATGTGAGTACGGTTCATTTGACCGTTTGGCCTTTACATTGAATCCTATCGATCGAGACCCTTCAATCCTGAAGTCTCTATCCATGCTAAAGTCGATATCAGAAGATAACGCCCCCAGTGTTCGGGGTTGATCGAAGAGAGGCCTCGAATGCTGTTGTGATCACCGTCACTCGTTCGTTATCGGCCTTTGATTCTAAGTTAGCACGATTTACTTGTTGCCTTGTTAAAAACCTTGCCGTAAAACCCATTTGGGACAAAACCGGTTCAAGGAAAAAAGAGTACAACGCGTGCTTTCAGACCTAACATCTCGTATCGTCCCTTGTTGGCTACCTGCAAGTGTTAGTTTAAAGTGTAAATAAAAGAAAGAAATGGGCCGTACCTTAGCATTAACATCGCTTCAAGTGAGTTATATTCCAGTTGTTCGATAGTTGTTCACCGTTTATCGTTCCGAGCTTGTAGGATCCTTTTCCGGTGATTTCAACGGTATGATACAGTCCTTCCTAGTTCGGTCCCAACTTTTCCTCGTTTAGGTTTCGGGTGTTCAGTGTGACCTTTCTTAGCACTAAGTCCTCGACGTTGAAGTATTGAAGGTTGCCCTTCTATTGTAATATCTCTCGATCCGTTTCTTTTGGGCAGCCAACCGAACAAGGGCGGCTTCGCGACTTTCTTCCAATACTTCCAAGCTCGTATTCATTGCCTCGTCATTCGATTCCTTTGTTGCATATCATAATCTGGTACTTGGCTCTCCGACTTCGACCGGTATTAGAGCTTCAGCATCGTATACCAATGAAAAATGGGGTAGCCCCGGTACTGGACTTTGAGGTCGTAGGGTATGCCCATAGGACTTCGGGTAGGATTTTCTTCCACCTTCCTTTTGCGTCAGTTAACCTTTTTTTGAGGTTTTGGAGTACGGTTTTGTTGGTCGATTTGGCTTGTCCGTTCCCACTAGGGTGATAAGGTGTTGACAGGATCCGTTTGATCTTATAATCCTCGAGAAACTTAGTCACATTGCTGCCGATAAATTGTTTTCTATTTTCACATACGATTTCGGATGGCACTCCGAACTGACATATGATGTGGTCCCAAATGAAATCGATGACCTCATTTTACCTGACCTTCTTATATGTCTGGGCTTCCACCCACTTAGAAAAATAATCAGTCGTAAACAATATAAATTGAGCCTTACCTGGTGCCCACTGGAGGGGGCCAACAATGTCCATTCCCCACTTCATGAATGGCCATGGTGATAAAACCGAGTGGAGCAGCTCCCCGGGTCAATGGATAATCGGAGCGTGTCTTTGGCATTCATCAAATTTTCGAACGAACTCCTTTACGTCTTTTTCCATGTCAATCCAATAATAACCGGCTATGATTATTTTTTGAATTAGTGATAAGGCGCCCGAATGATTTCCACAGGTACCTTCGTGGATTTCCCTCAAAACATACTTAGTATCGCCCGGCCCTAGACATATCACAAGTGGGCCATCAAATGTTCTTCTGAACAAGGTTCCGTCTTTGAAAAATCGAGCCGCCTTTGTACGCAGGGCCCTCGACTCTTTTGGATTCGAGGGAAGTTTACCAAATTTGAGATATTTTACGTGCTTATTCCTCCAATCCCAAGTTAGGCTCGTCGAGTTGATCTCAGGGCGGCCTTCTTCCACCACGGATCTCATAAGTTGTACGACTTCCCCCGAGTTGAATTCGTTGTCTTCGACCGATGACTCAAGTTAGCGAGGGCATCGGCCTCGCTGTTTCGATCCCGAGGTACATGTTGCAAAGTCCATTCTTTGAATCGGTGTAATGTCACCTGTAGTTTGTCCAAGTATCTTTGCATTTGTTCCTCTCCAAGCTCGAATGCTCCATTTACTTGGTTTACCACAAGGACGGTCGATCATTTCCGCCCCAAGCTCTTGGCTAGTTCAAGGCCTGCAATCATGGCCTCATATTTGGTCTCGTTGTTAGTCAATTTTACAATCTTAATAGATTGTCTAATTATATTACCTGTTGGTGACTTTAATACGATGCCAAGTCCGGACCATTTTGAGTTTGAGGGGCCGCCCGTGAAGAGGGTTCAGATTCTCGAGGAAGTTCCTGAGTTAATCAACAACTCTTTTTCAACCTGGGTATTAGGGCCGATGTAAAGGCGGCCACAAAGTCTGCCAAAATTTGAGACTTAATCATGGTCCGAGGTTGATACTCAATATCGTACCCACTTATTTCTGTGGCCCATTTGACCTGTCGGCCCGAGAATTCGGGCTTATGCATAACGTTCCTCAATGGGTAAGTAGTTACGACACATATGAGATGATATTGGAAGTATGGTTTTAGCTTTCTAGAGGCGCTTAACAAAGCGAGAGCCAGTTTTTCCAGATGAGGATACCTAGTTTCGGCCTCACCTAAGGTTCTAGTAACATAGTAAATTAGAAATTGCATATGGCTCTTCCCGAACTAGGACTCCACTTACCGCTATCTCCGAGACCACCAAGTACAAGTATAGTTGTTTGTCCGCCTTCGGTGTGTGAAGCAAGGGCAGGCTCGACCTTTTGAGTTCCACCAAAGCTTGCTGGCATTCCGAGGTCCATGAAAAGTCGTTCTTCTTCTTCAACAGTGCGAAAAATCGGTGACTTTTGTCGGATGACCTCGAAATAAATCGCCCCAGGGTGGCAATTCGCCCGGTTAACCTTTGCGCGGCCTTTACGTTATCCATGACCGTGATATCTTCGATGGTTTTGATCTTATCATGATTGATCTCAATTCCCCAATTGGATACCATAAATCCGAGGAACTTACCCGACCCAACTCCAAACGCACACTTTTCTGTGTTCAGCTTCATGTTGTACTGCTTCAATATACTAAATGTTTCCTGCAAATGTCTTAAATGGTCCTCTGCTCGCAGGGACTTAACTAACATGTCATCAATGTAAACCTCTATTATTTTCCTATTTGTTTCTCGAACATCCGATTTACTAAGCGTTGGTACGTGGAACCAGCATTTTTGAATCCAAACGGCATTACGTTATAACGTGATGAAGGAATTTTTTTCCTGATCACCCGAGTTCATCCGTATTTAGTTGTACCTGGAATGGGCGTCGAGAAAATTGAGGGTCTTGTGGCCGGCCGTGGCATCGATCATACGGTCGATGTTGGGCAAAGAAAAAGAGTCTTTGAGGCTTACTTTATTCAAATCTTTATAGTCTATAAACATTCTTAATTTGTTCCCTTTTTTGGGGACTACCACTATGTTTGTAACAAATCCGGGTATTTGACCTCCCGAATAGACCCTATTTTAAGAAGTTTGGATACCTCATCCTTGATGAAATCATGCTTGCTCTCGGACTAGGATCTCCTCTTTTGTTTAACCGGATGGAACTTCGGGTCCAGGCTCAACTTGTGAGTGGTTATCTCCGATGGGATACCTTTCATATCGAGGTGGGACCAAGCGAAACAGTCTTCGTTAGTTATAAAAATTGAATAAGTTTTACCTTGAGCTCGGAGCTTAGCCCCGTGCCCAGGTATACCTTTCGATCGGGCAAGGTTTCTCGCAATATGACTTGTTCCAGTTCCTCGACCATCGATTTAGTGGCGTTGAAATCATGGGGGGATATAAAAGATCTGGGAATCTCATAATCATCATCCTCGACTTCCCCTTGTTTGTTCGAATCTTCCGAAGATGGGATCAGTGATTGCTATGTTGCCCCATTTTTGACCACCTGGTTTGCCCTTTGATGTTGAAACTGTAGATGTCGGTGTCACCTCTTCAATCGCGAACATTTCTTTTGCAGCTAGTTGTTCCCCGTAGACCGTTCTAACTCTGTCAGGTGTTGGAAATTTCAATGCTTGGTGCAATGTCGAAGGCACTGCCCTCATGTTGTGGATCCATGGCCATCCTAATAAAGTGATGTACCTCATGTCTCCTTCAATTTCATAAAACATAGCTTCCTGTATGGTCCTGGCAGTATTTATCGGTAATATTATCTCACCATTAGTGGTTTCACATGGCATGTTGAATCCGTTTAGAACTTGGACTGCAGGCACGATTTGGTCTTGTAAACCAAGCTGCTCCAAACCCTTGATTGAATGATGTTGGCCGAGCTACCTGGATCAATTAACACTCGTTTAACTCGAATTTTATGTACAAGTATAGATATTACCAGTGCATCATTGTGGGGCTGTACAATACCTTCCGCGTCCTCGTCGTTGAAAGATAAAGTTCCTTCTGGTAGGTAGTCTCGAGTTCGTTTCTCCCTAATGATGGATACTTTGATGCATTTCAACATCGGCCCCTGAGGGATATCGACCCCAATGATGATCATGTTAATGACGTGCTAGGTTCTTCTTGTTCTGTCTATTTGTTAGAATCCCTGTTCCTGAAATGATTCTTGGCTCGGTCGCTCAAGAATTCTCGAAGATGCCCGTTATTGAATAGTCGGGCTACTTCCTCTCTCAATTGTCGTCAATCTTCCGTTCTATGACCGTGAGTGCCATGATATTTGTACATCTGGTTAGGATCCCTTTGGGTTGGATCAGATTGTAGAGGTCGAGGCCATTTGGTATCTTTGATGCGCCCGATAGCTGATACAATGGCGGCATCATCGATATTAAAGTTTTCCGATAGCCTCGGTGCTTCTTTAGGCCCGATGGACCTATCGAAGCTGTTTTTCATCATGAGTCCCCGATTGCTCTAGCCTCGGTCATTTCTCCTTTCGTTTCTCATAGAGTTCTGACCGGACCCACTGCTTCTTCGGTCTCCATGATATGGCTGATACCGCTTCTTGTTTGGCCTCGGTTCGCGATCGATATCTCTTTTAACTTTGTCGAGGGTTCTAACGGGATAGATAGACCTCGAAGGGGCCCCGAGCTGATCATCTTCGACTCTGATTTTTTATTGATACCGGTTATGCACGATGGCCCATGTAACAGCCAAGTATTCTTTTCGTTCTGCTTTAGTTGCTGTGAAGTCACCGAGCTCCGAATATTAAGCCCCTGAGTGAAAGCTTGAACAGCCCATTCATCAGCGATCGACGGCAGATCCATTCGTTCCATTTGAAACCGGGACACGAACTCTCTGAGTATCTCGTTATCCTTTTGTTTGACTTTGAAAAGGTTTTATTTCCTAGTCTCGACATTGATGGTACCTGCGTCTGCCTTTACGAAAGAATCTGCAATCATAGCAAATGAGTCAATAGAATTATGAGGTGAATTGTGATACCATATCATAGCTCCCTTCGACAGGGTCTCCCCAAATTTTTTCAACAGAACAAACTCAATCTCATTGTCCTCCAGGTCGTTCCCTTTGATAGCACACATATACGAGGTTATATGCTCGTTTGGGTCGGTCGTTCCGTTATACTTGGGTATTTTGGGCATACAAAATTTCTTGGGGATCATCTTTGAAGCCGCGCTTGGTGGAAAAGGTTTTTGCACGAACTTCCTGAAATCTAGGCTCTTCAATACCAGAGGTGCTCCTGGGATTTGGTCTACCCTGGAGTTGTAGGTTTCCACCTTTTTGTCGTTAGCCTCGATCTTCTTCTCCTGATTCTATCCGTTTTGTCAGCTCCTCGAGCATCTTTTATAATCTCGGGGTTAGCCCCCGATTCATGTTCGTTTGACCTTTCTACGACTGATTAGTCCCTGCGGGTGACTTCTAGGGGAAGATCGGCCTCAACTCTGCTTGGTACACGGCTTCGCTTCTGTAACTGAGCTATGGCCGCCTGTTAAGCCTGCAACATTTCGAAGATCACTCGTAGGCTGATCCCGTCTCCTTCAACGTTTTGTGTGTTCCGAGTAGCTAATCAGGCTCCTCCACGCATGCTATTTTCGGGGTCGGTAGGCAAGTTTGCATCGATAGCCACATGCTAATTAGCGTCAATCGGATTTGCGATCAGAATTCCAGCGGCATCAGCAGGCGATATCTCGTTATCGGGTGCTATTTTGTTATTTTCACCTTGGTGACCAGACTCGTTGTCAAAGAGCAAGTGTAAAGCAGTGTGTGTTATAGAGATTTATATCAAATAACCACTAGTATCCTTAGCCCCGCGGTGAGCGCCAAACTGTTTACCCTCAAAATCAGATAATAATTGAATTTGTACGCGATTTTAAGGATACGTGATCTAACTTGATACAAAAATGAGAAATCAGATTAAAATTGAAATTAATGGTAAAAGATAAATACAAACCACACAAGTTAAGCAGTTTTGGTCTTGAAGGTTGATCGCCCTTGGGCCTAAAAATGTTGCAATCGTACCGGAATAGAGTGGTGAGATAATAATAACTAAAAGAACAGTATATTGCTTTAGAATATCAGTTACAATGTGTTTTACAAGTAACCAAACTCCCCTTTATATAGTAGAGGAATCTTACTTTAGGTATAATTTTGTATAAGGTAAAAAATCTCATGATTTGCTAATTAAGCGGTTCCATTGATATGTGCCGAGATTTTCGCCGTGATGCGCTATAGGTTACGGATATTTTGGCCTTCCATTATTTTGGTTCGATGATGTTCTCTCGACTTTATTCGGGGTCAGGGTCGGTTTCGGGATCATGGGCTCAATATTCTCGAGGATGGACATTCTAATCTCGTGTTCTGGTTCGATGAAACTCGGGGTCGATTTTCAATCCTTCGCATTCCTAATCCGATCTATCGTGCAATAGTCGTGCCCGATTTTGACCGTATACACTTTTAATGCTTCATTAGATTTTCTCTTTTACAGAAGATTCTGGTTTGTATTCACCTATGGAAAGAGCTGTTAAGAACATATATATCATTGAAACAAGAAATTTCAGCTTATTATTTTTGCTAAAATAAGCGCTATAAATGCTAGCATCCCCATTTTATTTCAGTAACTTTCCTATTCCATGTTTCTACCTACTGCCTACTGGTAATGTGTTAATGGTTGCAATCTTGCAAAATATTAGCGTCCTCCTTTTGTCTCACACTACAGGTTAAAAAGGATATCAAATTCTAATTTTGCATTAATTGATTTGTCATTTCAAATAACCATTTATTCCTGGATTTTCTTAAATTTTGAAAACATTCCTCTTCTTTTTTATTTTCAAAAGGAGGAAAAATAAAGTGTTTATCCTAAATTTCGAATAACAATTAAATTTATACGTGATTTTAAAGATATGTAGCCTAATTTAATACAAATGCCGAATAATATAACAAAAGTTAAAATTAAGAGATAAATGAAAAAGAAACGCAAACCACCCGAGTTAGACACTCTTCGCCGTTGGCTGATCCTTCTTGGGCAGAAACTGATTATAATGAAAATTGAAACAAGTTGATGATAAAATGATTCAAGAGAGCAATATATCACTGTTTTTTCTTTTTATTGATGATTCGTAAAAAGGTGTCTGGTAAATGTTTCAACTCTCCCTTTATATAGTGGGGAGGTCGTACGTCTGGTGCAACTTTATACAAGGTAAAAATCTTCTCACAAGATAAAAAATCTCCTGATTTGCATTAAGCGATTCTATTGATTAGTGTCGAGATTCTTGCCATGATGTTCATCCCATTACGGATATTTCGGTTTTCCGTCATTTAGGTTTAATGATCTTCCCTTGGACATTTTCGGAGTTAGGCTCAATTTCGGACCACGGGCTCGGTGTTCTCGAGGTTGGACATTCTGGCTTTGTATTCCGCTTCGATGAAGCTCGGGTTCGATCTTCGACCCTACGCATTCCGAACCCGATCTGTGGTGCAATAGTTGAACTCGACGTTAACAATATTGAATCGTACCCGATTTCGACCACATATAGATGGCCCCAACTTCAACCGTATACAACAAGAAAATGGGGTAAAAATAAATGAAAGAAAATGATATTCCCAAGTGGGAGGATGGTGATTATTAAATTTAAAAAGGATATTTGTTCCTTATACAAACCCCACTTAGAACAACTAACTAAATGGCCAATAATGGACCAAAGATACCAAATTTGTTAAAAGAGAATAATGTGCCAACTCACTATTGAAAATACCCACCTTCCCCTCCCTATTAATTAAATATGATAAAAATAAAAATAAAAATAAAAAAACATAAAATTAAATAAACTAATCGACATGATTATTTTGAACATCAATATCAATAATATAAAGAATAAAAGAAAAATAAGGAAAACATGAAAATGAAAGGGAAAATAAAAGGAAATAAGGAGGTCGGTCCCTTGCAGCCAACGACGTATCTATAGGTTTTGCCTCGGAGCTTGCTTCGGAAACTTTGTTTATGTATGTATGACCTTTGAAAGGATAAGAACGACCCCCCACCCTCGTGAACCTACCCACCCGACCTTTTTTGCCTCCCCCTTACAAGTACCCTCATATTTCTCACACCGCCTCCAATTCCTATATTTCACAAACCAAAAAATTTTCTCTACCAATACAGAGCGTTACTACTAACAACAGTTTCATTCAAGCTGGCGATCGATAATCAAGAAACAGGTGTGCGTGAATTCAAGCCTAAGAACAGGCGAATCATGGTAAAATATTTTGGTTGTCGATTAATCAATGTTTGTTGTGTTTTAATTTAGCTGATAGTGTTAAAATGTGTAGGGAGTTGGAGGGCCAGATGAAGTGGAGAATAGGTGGCCACCATGGTTGAAACCATTGTTAGAGGAACGTTTCTTTGTTCAATGCAAGTTACATGCTGATTCCCACAAGAGTGAATGCAATATGTACTGTTTGGACTGTATGAATGGCGCTCTCTGCTCTCTTTGTTTATCTCGTCACAAGGAACATCGTGCCATTCAGGTATTCTCTGTTATTCTATCATTTTCAGTTTCAGGGTTTTCTGCCATTTTTTTCACCGTTGACTTCAAGACTGAATGTGGGTTGCTCTGTTTTTGGAACAGATAAGGAGGTCATCTTACCATGATGTGATAAGGGTGAATGAAATACAGAAGTATTTGGACATCACTTCAGTTCAGACCTACATTATCAACAGTGCAAAGGTTGTGTTCTTGAATGAGAGGCTACAACCTAGGCCAGGCAAAGGTGTCACTAATACATGTGAAGTTTGTGAAAGGAGTCTCCTCGACTCATTCAGATTCTGCTCTCTTGGCTGTAAGGTAATTACTTACTAATTGCTTTTTTGCTCCGTTCTTACCACCCCCCGCCCCCACCCACTCACCCACACACACTCAAATTTTATTGCTGTTTGCTTTTGACAAAATGTGAAGCTATTGAATGGTAGTGTGGAAATTCCACTCACATTACTGGTCCATTATTGGCAACAAACTTTGACATTATCAACAGGTCTTTTGGGAAAATGGAACACTTATAGAAAAGTTAACAATTGGGGTTTCGAGATTGGGGATAGATACTTATTAAGCCTTGGAATGTTGTAATTAATTTCTAATTTTGATTATTTATAGATTGTTGGGACTTCACAGAATTTCGTGAAGAAGCCAAAACAGTTATCGGAGAAGAAGATGGCGGCGGCAGTCGCAGCAGCCTATGACTCGGAGGACTCTTACAGTAGCAGCAACCGTAGCCGGCGAAACAAGGTTCAAAGTTTCAGTCCGTCAACGCCCCCTCCAACTTCTGTTAATTACAGAACAGCCAAACGAAGAAAGGGAATTCCACATCGAGCCCCAATGGGAGGATTACTTACAGGATATTAAGTTAATCAAGTCCAACTTCAAGACCTTCAGTTGCTCCTAATTAGCATATCAGCACCACGTATGTATTCATACTTAGTAATCAGAATGCAGCTCCTCCAATTCCCTTAGAACACTAGTGCTTTCTCACGAAAAGGCCAGTGTTTGATAGCTCTTGAGAAGAGCAGTACTGTATATAGTTTTAGTGCTACTAGTATATGAAGGGAAAAGTTGGAGGATGGAAGTTGAAATAAGAATATGTGAAGGGGACTCGAGGTTTACAAATTAGGAGTTGGGCTTAGAGAATAAGCTAATAAGTATAATACATAGTAAGATGACATATCAGATACTGTGACTCTTGCCTTCTTGGAGTGGTTATACATATGTTTTGTTCGGTTTTTTTCCTCCTGCAATCAAAATGTAAATATACTGTTTTATAGTTCAGATATTTTAACTAATGTGTCTATCTACTAGCTGCATCTTCTTGAACAAATTTTGTGGTGTGTTGAAACTCGTTGATTTTTGAGCAGTATGCTATCTTGCTAATCTAGTAGGAAACTTTGACTGGTTGAGGAAAATTCCAATTGGTGGGTCCAAGGTGGGCCCCTCTTGGGAGAAAGGCCGAGATGGTGGGCAGAAATACGCGACGTGGCCGGCAATAATTGGACGGAAGTATGCCGTGTGTCTTGGTTCTTGGGATTCTGGGTGTAGGTTAGCCGCCCCCACTGGAAGGGGGTTGGTTTCTTGGTGGAGAGGTTTTGTTTTTAGTGGATCTAGGGTTGTTTGATGGCCGTTGGATTAATGTTTGATTTGACGGTCGTGATTCTGCAATTATGTTCAGTAGAAAGATTCTAGAATTCTATAGTTGTCCTGATTCGGACTTGGGGCAGAATAGCAGGCCGTGTTCTGCCGTGACCATGGGTCTTGCCGTTTTTCCATACACAAAAACGTCCATTTACTTGTGCCCTTTTAATTTTATAATGGAATATTGTGGAAGAAAGGGCGATGTGTATTGGGGAAACAGATGGCTCTGATGAATATTCGACGTGACAATTTTAAGAGTTATTAGCATGGAAGAAATGTTGAATATTTATATTAATTGACTAAGTGATATTTTTTTTAGTTCGAAAACACACAGCAACTTACTCTGTTTGTGTAAGCTTCTGGAAGTTGAAAATATATTTTTTTTTAATTTGAAAATATTTTTTTTAGAGGATTAAGGTGTTTAAACGAACTTTTAGTAAAAAATAGTACTGTGATTTGAAGTGGTTGCAAAATATATTCCTAGAATGTAAAGTAGTTTTCTTTCAAAAATATTTTTGTAGTTTTGGTCAATCTCAAATTGTTATTTTAATATTGGTAAAAATAATTTTTAATTTGATTTGTTTTTTTTTTTTTTTGCGCTTTTTGAAATAGGTATTTGAAAAATTGGCCAAATAGACTGTTTTGTGAGACTTTTCTTGTCATTTACTTTTTGTTCTTTGGCTAAACTTGTTGCATTTCCCTCACTATGTTTGGGGATTTTTCAATTTTGAAGAAATATTGGCATGGAGGAGGCAGTTTGTTTTCTCTAACTTTATTGAAACGCGTGGTTGGGTGAGCATCTGATCGGATACTTGTTCTTTTAAAAGTAAGAAAAATTTCACTTGCGCAATCGTCTTTATTTTAACAATTCAAAAGGCTATTCTACCTATTATATACAGCGCCAGACGCAAATGAAATATTTATTCCCCAAGGAAAAACTGATTGTCAAAATGTTATAATTCAGTGCTGTATGGAAGTTTGTCGGATTTTCACTATTCTTCCGTATGTTAAATAAGTATGTGTATTAATGAGCTTTATATTATGTGCTATCCTAAGGGGTCGTTTGGTAAGCTGTATTAAGTAAAATAATTTATATATAAAAATTTAATCCGTCCAATACAATGTTTGGTTGCTCAATTCAATTTATGCATACCTAATACATGGATTACTTATACTTCATAGGAGGCCTTAGCTAATATAAGGGATTACTAATCCCTGCATTAACTATACTTAGATAAGATCCTAAAATTACTAAACAGCCCCTCAAACCCTTTTAATTTTTAATATTCAAGGGTATAATTGTAAAGAAGATTTTGTACAGTTTTAAACCAAACACAAGCTTAGATTGTATATTGCATAGCTAATTTTTAATATAATGAATCAAACACTTGATAAAAAATAATCTCAGCACTACAATCCCTGCATTACTAATCCCTGTATTACTAATTTCTGCATTACTTGTGTTGGGGGAGGGGAGGGGTAGATGAGAGTGAAGAAAAAGAAGCATGTTTAGTGTGAGTTGGTGCGTGGTGCTCGTGTGATGGTAAATTCAGATAGGGGCACGTGAAACATGGCCGAATTAGCTATTTGCAGCCCAAGTCCAAAAAGATATGATTGACTCCTTTTCGTTAATTAACCAGCATTTTTGAGCACTTTCTTTGGCTTTGCTTCTCATGAGTTTCTAGAGCCTTTGACTTCTAAGTTCTAACTACAATGTGCCTTCCTTTTTTTTTTCTTTTTCTTTTTTAAATAACTTGAGGCTACAAAAATGGTAAGACTTCCTCACCATTTTAACTTTTAAGCCATTGATACCGCAGTAATAATAGATGAAGCAATAACACAAAGTTTGACTATCTCGGTGAATATCAAGTAACAATTTTTGTTTTAGTTCATCAATGTCTCACAGAGATTGTGAACGTACAATTTCTCGAATAGTTTCTCGCCCATCTTGACATACTTCTTCCTTTTCAATTTAGATAAGATAGTTTGATTCGAGATAGAATTTAAGAAAAAAAAAGTTTTTAAAACTTATGGTCTTAAAAGTTTAAGGGGTAAAAGCTTTGTGGGACCATGATATTTTTGTGGTTATAAAAGCTTCATATTAAGGATAAAATGGATAAAATAAAAAGTTTAAAATTAATTTTTTTAAATTTAAAAATATATTATTTATTTTGGAACAGACTAAAAAAAATACTTTTTTAATTTGAAACAAGGGAATATAAGGTAGGTATGTACATATTATGACTGATCATTTTTTTACAGTTACTGATCATTTTCCTTTTTCCCGTGTCTTATCCCTTTTGCTTTGCGAAATGTGTGATCGTGAGTTACCACATTGGAACGGTATCTATATAAACAATTGGTGGAGGTTTCCGGTTGACGTGCGTATTCCAATTGACACCTTGCTCTCTTTGGCATTTCTCTTTCCTTTCTTTGTACCCATTTTGCTTGTTTAAGAAAACATTGATTGTTCTTTTGTAGGGGTAATCGAGTTGAACATGTGTGCAATTTCCTGTTGGAACATGGAATCTTCCTCTAATATATTTACACTAGTTTTAGAACTCAGCCAGATGTACATATACTTTGATAAAATATTAATCTTATTAAATGATGATCTAATATATTATATTATTTTAATAAATTTTAAGTTGTTATTTTATTATTTAATATAGTATGCAAAAATATAATAAAATCTATACAAAATCAAAGGATACACATCATATAATAATTAAATAAATTATTTATTCGTTATTTATTTTTTATTAAATTAACAAATACTTAGTACTATATAGTTACTAATGTGACTTTTTATTAATTTGTCTATTGACTTAATATTTTGATACTACTTCTCTTTTAATATAACATATATATATATATATATATATATATATATATATTTTCTTACTCCAAAAATATATATATTTTTTAAACTTATGTTATACTGTTCAAAATTCTTCAATGGTCTACTTCTCCTATTCTATATATAGATTACCAGTTTAATATAATATAAAGAATATAGTTTTGTATTACTTCGCATGTAATATAGCTTTTTTATTCACACCTTGCATTTATTTTACCCTTGTAGTTTTTTATTTATTAACTTTGCTAAGTATTTAATTTATTTAGTTTTCTTTTTAAAAGTAAAATTTTTCTGTAATGACACTTGTCATTCTATCCTTATTTCTCTTTTAAAATTTGGATTTTTCTGATGATGACACTTGTCATCCTATCCTTGTTTTTCCTCTCCTATTATATATAAATAGATAGAAGATAATATAATATAGTATATATAATACATAGATACCTCCTTTAATATAACATAAATAATATAAATTTTTAAATTTGTCCAAAATATATATTCTTTTATTATTTTGTATAAAATATATCGATATTTTAGTTATTTTCTTTCTACATTATATGAAACAAGCAATTAGGCTTTTCTTCTATTATAAGTTTTTGAATTTTTCAATATTTTTTAATATGTTGCTTGGAATTGTTTCAAATTCAAATTACACTTTTCTTCTATGTTTAATTCAAATTCAAAAGGAGAAACTAATTATTAATAACACATAATGCATAATTTAACTTTTTTAATATTTAAATTTTAAAAAATAATTATTACCTAACTTAACTAAATTTATCCTAAACTTGTCAAGCGTCTTTTTATTATGTTTTCACTGGCTTAATATGGTGTCTTTGCCTCTCCTTTTATATAGACACCTCACTTAATATAACATAAATAATATAGATTTCTTACTTTGTCCAGAATATATGTTCTTTTATTATTTTGTACAAAATATATCAATATTTTTATTATTTTTTTCTACATTATATGAAATAAGCAATTAAACTTTTCTTCAATTTTATTTTTAATATAAAGTTTTGATTTTTTTATATTTTTACTATATTGCCTTTAATTATTTCAAATTCAAATTAGACTTTTCTTTTATGTTTAAATTTAAATTAAAAAAGAGTAACTAATTATTAACAACACATGATGCATAATTTATTTTTTTTAAAATTTAAGTTCAATAAAAATTAATTATTACCTAAATTAACTAAATTTATACTAAAATTATCAAGTGGCTTTTATTATGTTGCCACTTGGCTTAATATGGTGTCTTTGGCTCTCCTTTTATTATATATAGATATCAAGTGACTTTTTCTTATGTTGCCACTTGACTTAATATGGTGTCTTTGCCTCTCATTTTATTATATTATAGAAGATTTGAAATTGTGACAAAGATCTCGTAGGTGATATATTGGCGGAACAATTTGGATGCCACATGTGCCCCATTTTATATATCCAAGTGTTAAGTGTAGAGGAGTATCACGATCTGGAATTCCCACCCTCGGGACTGTGGTGGGGCCTAATATTTCACTTTCTAGGCAAGTCAACATTAGAACAATTTCTAGCCATTTTTAACAATTCAAATTAAATAATAATCAAGAACTAAATAAACTGAAATAGAGTGAGAAAATCATACAACCGCGATATCTAAATACAATCCCAGAACTGGTGTCACAAGTGCACGAGCGACTAGAATAATACAAATAATGGTCTGAATGAAAGTACAATTGTCTGAAATAAAATAAACAACTAGAATAAGGTAGAAGGGGATGTTAGGGCTGCGAATGCCGTGCAGCTGTACCTCAAGTCTCCGAACCAGAAATCAATCTACTGACCGCCGCTAGGACCAACTCCAAATCTACACAAGAAGTGCAGAGTGTAGTATGAGTACAATCGACCCCATGCACGCTATACATGCCGAGCCTAACCTCGACGAAGTAGTGACGAGGGTAAGGCGGGTCACTTACAATAACCTGTACGCAGTATAATAATAATAACAGGAAAGGAACACAAGAAAGTAAGGCAATTAACATATGCAAATAAACTCAATCCTCGAAATAGGTAAAACCAGAAACACACGTACTCAGAATGTCGTATGAAAGCACCGAAAACTAACACAATACAACAATGAACACAAAACACACAATCCGTTGCGATGCGTAACCCGATCCCACCGTACAAACACAATCCTCCCTTATTTCACCATATCAATATCAAGAATAACATGTAAAATCTGTTGCGGCGCGCAACCCGATCCCACCATATAATTAGACTCGATATAAATCCTCCTTATTTTACCAAATCAAATTACATATAAAATTCACTACGGCGTGCAACCCGATCCCACCATATCAATATCAATATTCCTTTATTCCATCCGTTGCAGTGTGCAACCCGATCCATAAACAAAATCAATAACATTAATTAACTCAACAACCCAAATCACAAGAATCTCTACGATTAAAGAATATGAAAGCAAAGCCATAAAGGAACCTTGTACCAATTCAAGGAATACTACAATTAACACAAGGTAACAAAATAAGCATAAAATATGGAAATTAAAGTGCACAAGTAAGACAAGTAAGGCAAGTAGCAATTAATCATGGAATCATGGAAGAAACAAGCATTTCAATACAAGAGTAATAGGTGACAAGTAACAAGTTAAGGCATAGAAAGCAACTAAGACATGTGACAGTTAAGGCATGGAATGAGGTAATTAGTGAAATATGGGAAAGCATGAAAACAACTAATTTGACGGCGTATATACACTCATCATCTCGCACATACACCACAACACATGTAATTCACGTAGCATATAGCTCAAGGGTCCCTAATTCCCTCAAATCAAGGTTAGACCCAATACTTACCTTGCTCCGCAAGCAAACCAAAGCTCAACCGGGACCTTCCCTCTAAAATCCGCCTCCAAACTAATCGAATCTAACCAAAATTGACTCAATAAGATCAAACAATATTAGAAAAATTAATTACAATACATAAAGTTAAGATCTTTACACTTTTTCCAAAAAGTCAACAAAAGTCAACTCCGAGCCCGCTTGGTAAATCGGACCAAACCCGATTACCCATTCACCCTCGAGTCCGGTTATAAAACTAGTTTTGAAATCCAACCTGAATTCAGGGTCTAAATCCCAAATTTACAAAAATTTTAAATTCTACCCAAATCCCTAATTTCTACCATGAAAATCCTAGATTTGATATTGAAATCTTATGAATGTAATGGCTAATCGAAAGAAATAAATTAAAGTCACTTATCAATGAATTTAGGAAGAAAATCTCTAGGAAAAATTGCCTCTAGGGTGTTTAGGGTTGAGAGTTTGTGAGATATGAGCTAAATCTCGTTTTTCTCTCTTTTACCCAGCTACGGATGTCGCAATTGCGACATCTTGTTCGCAATTGCGAACATCGCAAATGCGAGAAAGAGGTCGCAACTGCGAACCCTTCTTAGAAGGCCAGTCATCGCAAAAGCGATGTTTTGGTTGCAAATGCGAACCCATACCCCCCCCCCTCCCAAATGCGGACCATCATTCCGCGTATGCGAAGGTTGCCCAGGAACACGCCCAGTGCAAATGCAACTCTACCTTCGCAAAAGCGGCAGTTGCAAGTTCGCAAATGCGAATATTCACCTCGCAAATGCGAGTTTCCCCCAATCCAACCCATGTTCGCAAATGCGAAGCCTTGTTTGCTAAAGCGGGCTCGCAAATGCAAGACCTGCAGCAGAGCACCAGTAGCATTAAAGGCATTAGTTATTCTACTAAGTCTCAAATCACTCGTAGCCTATCTGAAACTCACCCGAGCCCCTCGGGCTCCAAACCAAACATGCACACAAGTGTAATAATATTATACGAACTTGCTCGCATGATCGAAACATCAAAATAACATCTAGAACTACGAATCGGACACCAAAACAATTGAAATTTTCAAAGAAACTCAAGAACACGAAATTTTACAACTGGACGTCCGAATTACATCAAATCAACTCCGTTGTGCACCAAATTTTGCAGATAAATACTGAAATGAGCCTATACCAATGTCTGGAATCAAAATCCGAACTCGATAGCAACAAAGTCAACCTACGGTCAAACTCATGAATTCTTTAAACTTTTAAATTGCTAGTTTTCAAAAAATTATGTTAAATCAAGTTTGGGACTTCCGAATTCGATTCGGGGCATACGCCCAAGTCCTAAATCACGATATTGATCCACTGGGACTGTCAAAACACTGATCCGAGTCCATTTACACAAAATGTTGACTGTAGTCAACTCGAATGAGTTTTAAAGCACGATTTCATATTTTCATCAATTTTTCTCATAAAACCTTTCCAGAAAAGACACAGACTGGACGCATAAATCGAGAAAGGCTAAACGGAGCCACTCGAGGTCTCGGAACACAGAAATGAAAGGTAAAACTATAAATGACCTATCGGGTCATCACAAGGAGTATGTAAAACTATTGCCCTCTGACTGTTTTAAGTTTTAATTTGTAGACGATGACTGATGTTTGGCATAATTATATATTTTTAGCATGTTACATATCTTATATTTTGGTGTTTAATGATAAATTATACGACGTTTGAACTTAATTGAATTGATTTTACGTGTAGAATCAATTGAACGCAAAAAGTAATGAAAATTGCATATAACGATGTTGAAAGTACAAGAATAGAGTACGAAAGGAAAATCGGCGCAGCGGAGGAGGCCAGGTCCCCCATCCCGCCCCAGACCTCGTCTAACCAGGTCCCCTATCTCGTCCCAAACCTGGCCTGGTCAGGTCCCCTATCTCGCCCCAGACCAGATCTAGCCAGATTGCTCATGTCCAAGAGAAAATAATTTCCTTGTTGATTTTGGGCTTGGAGACCTTGACCTTACATATATAAATAGTTCTATAACTCATTTTTGAGGAGGGAATTCAACTTTGGAGGGCAACGAGCCGCCGTGGAGGTCGGAGTTCATCGTTTCATCTTTTTTCCGCCAAACTTAGTTATTTTTTTTTTATTTTTATCGATGATTTATTGTTTGGCTACTATGTCAATGTGGAGTTAAACTTCACGTTATAGGATTGTGGTTCTTTCATGACTATTGTTAATTGGATATTGATTTTTATTTTTTGATTTATTGTATTGGCTTATTTTTCATTCTTGCGCTTAATTTGATTGCTTGATCACCAATTGAATACTATTTATGAATTTAGAATTGAACTCGAAAGTGGAAATTCTAGATTGCACGTAGGATTAAGTAGAGCAAGTTCTTGAACCCGGGCATTGGAAAATATATTCGCGGCTAGGATAGACATATGCTAATTGCCTTGCTTAGTTATTATACAAGATTTGTAAATGTATTCTTGTTGATTCTATAGACATATAGGCATTAGGTTAGCTTGAATAGGTAAGTAAGAACTTGATAGATTCTTATGAGCAATATTAAGCAGGTTAACAATAAAGCAAATAAATTAATTAGTCAATTCAAGTGATGAAGAACACAATATGATATTAGATAACCCATAACTCTAGATCATTTCATCGCATTGATAACATAAAAATCTACTCTTCCTTTGTTCAGAGTTCACTATTTGTTTTCCTGTATTTTATTTAGTTTAGAGTTAAGCACTTCTAGGTTTAAGTCTTGTTTAAATAATTAAGATAGTCTAATTTATTTAATAGTTGATAAGAAGTCCTCGTGGGTTTGACATTCGACTTCTAGTCACTTTATTATTTGATGACCGTGTATACATGTGTGTGCATTTGGCTGTAACAAGTTTTTGGCACCGTTGCCGGGGATTTAGATTAGCTATTTTTCTAGATTAGACTTTTACTTTTTATCTAATCAAATTTTTATTTTTAATTTTAGTTTATTTTAATATTATTCTACTTTTTAACATGACATCTTGGAATAAAAATTGTTCAAATGATGTTTATTCTTACTTTGATAGTCCTTGTCCATATTGTGATGGTCCCCACTAGTGAAAAAATTATCAAAATATTTCCGGGAGCGAGTTGTGCGCACAGTCTCAATCCTATGAGTAGAATATTTGTCAAGATGACCATTGGAGTGGTTGTCTTAATTCTTTTTATCCATTCATAATCCTTTATTATGATCTTTCTAATAATCTTTTTTAGTTTAAGAGGAGCAATGAAGTGGAGGATATGGAACGCGATACATATACTAGGGATATTTTGAGGGAAGTAGCAGAGCAACAAGATGAACTCAAAAAGGCAATAAAAAGAATGAGTATAACAATCACGATAATGAAGGCCAATGAGGAAGAATTTGTTAAAGAGAGTAAATTGCATCAAGAGAAGTTATTTGAAAAAGTAGAGATTCTGAGCCAAACTTAGCTAATGGAACAAGCTCAACAAAGAAAAATATATGAGACTCAACGTGAGAAAATTACAAATGAGATGAGACACTTTATAGAAGAAGGAGTTGAGCTAATACAAGAGATCAACAAATTTGGCATTGCTATTCATGATGTGGAGGCTCAATTGAGTGTAAAGTTTGATGCGTCTAATGCCCAACAAAATAGTCATGAGTTGTGTGAAGCTGAGAAAGAGATTACAAATCAAATTAAGGAGCTGAAAGTGGAGATTCAATCATTCGATCGTATTTTTGTTGATGTTACACCCTGTACTTGCATGTTAAAATTCATCTTAAGTGAATCAATATGAACCAGAGAGTTGAAGAACCTTTACAAAGAAAATGATGGGTTAAAACATATTTTTAAGGAAGTATCGTGAGGGTTCGATGGTTTAGAAGCTAAATTTGAATCGAAGAAAATAAATTTTGTCGAAAGTCGGCAAGTTGGGAATATTATAACCCGTATTTTTGGGGTGAGACTAGAGTGCTTAATATGATAAGAAGGTGATATTATGAGGTATTTTAGTCATATGATATTCATGTGTTAATTTTTAAAGTCAAGCGAGTTGTGAAACGAAAGTCGTCACAAGTTACGTTCACAAATTTTACTAAAATTCGAGTCTAATGTCACAGAGCTTTTTCCCCAATATACTTGGAGTTATGGGGTGATCTATCCACCAATTTGAATATCTACGAATCTAGTTTCCAATGCATTAAACCCTTCGTTGACAATATTGGACTAGAGAGATATTCGTGTTTTTGCGAAAGTACACAAGCAACTCCCTTTGGGACTCAAAAGGTCGGTTAAGGATTATCTTGCTATATAAAGTTGTGCCTTTCGTGTCCAAGCCTCATTTTCAACCCAACTCAGACCTCAAACTCTCTCTAGACCTTCTAAATATATCCTTAGGGTTTGTAAGCCAAATCTAAGATGGATAATGTGAAACAAGTGGATTCAAGCCTTAGGAACCTGAACTAGTCGATAGTTTGCCTTTTTCTCTCTTCGTGGCTGATTGAGGAAGACATAGCAACATGTAAGCTCTGTAAATAGGGATTTGTGTGCTATAAGTTATGTTCTTCACCCCTATACTTGGGTTGAGTTGTTTTTAGGCCGTAGCAATCTTAGATGTTGAAGGAAAGCATGTTAAACTTGAAGTTGGAAGTACGTTTGAGGCGTTGTGCGTATAGGAATATTTTGGAAGATCTTTGAGCTAGGTTTTGGCTGGTTCTTGATGTAGTATCTTGGATGTGTGGTTATTAATATTTTTCTTGTCGTTTCTAGCATTGGTTTGAATTGAAAGGAAGTGATGTTCAATTTTTCAAAAAATGTAGGTGTGTTGTTGATTGTTAGACTATTTGGGTGGCTTAATATGATTATTGTTGATGTTGTTTGAGTTATTTTGATAATTATTTAATTTGTGGAAATTCATATAAATAGGGGAGGTGCTGTCCTTTTTGGTCGTAAAATAGTTTGTGATCGATATATAATAGTTATGATGCTTAAACGATAACGATTGTATCATTTCTCTTATTGTAGACTAAGGAGCCGTGACATTTGCATAACTTGAGGTTGGGCAGTATATACAAGGTATGTAAGGCTATCCCTTTCTTTATTTTGCACGACTCCAATTGTACGTAACATAAACGGACGAGCTTCCAATGATACTCCACTCTTAGAAGCTAGTAGTACATACATTGTTTCCTTTCTTATGGAATGATTGATGTTGATGTTGCTTCTCTTATTCTTATGTTATAATATATTGTTGGTATTCCTAATACTTATAAGATTCATGATGACGAGTTAGCTCTAATAATGTATACGGAGGTTACAGACCTTACGTCACTCTGAAAGGTTCAGAATATTATTCCACGAGTCTAGCATGCATTATATGTATGTACCTATTTTACTCTACCGAGCCACGCCATAGTCGGCTGAGCACAAAACCTATTATGCAAGAACCTCTTCAAGAACAACGTAAAATTCTTCAAGAACTACAATTTTAACTCCAAGAACTTCAAGATTCTTGAGTTACATGTGTATACCTTCAAGAACAACAACTTCGATGTTCAAGAACTTCAAGATTTTTTTCAAGATTCAATTGTGCACCTTCAAGATTTCAACTAGAGTTTCAAGATTTCTAGATTACCAGTTTCTAATGATCAAGAACTTCAAGAATCGATTCAAGAACGTTTCTTTAACAATCAATCTTCAAGACTTCAATCCCTAAATGATTTAACAACTTTAATAAACTATCAATTTTTTTTTTGGTAAATCAACTATCAATTTTTGATTTTTTTTTCTTATTTTTTTTTCACATTTTTCTTCTTCTTTTTTTTTAATCAAAAATGAAATTAACGAAAGAACCTAAACTAAGGCACGAAGAACTGGATTGGGATTGTAGAAACAAACCCGTTCCAAGCTCTGATACCAATTGATGCAATATTAAACGCGAAAACAAAAAAATAAAAGATAGAAGCAAGACGCTCTATCAATTATCAAGACAACAAGTAGGAACTAGTCTACTACCTTCTTGATGAAATCAAGGAGTACCTATACTATACGAACGACCATGTCTTGCAAATCAAATAAGGAACGAGTTCAATTTTGAATCACACAAAAATTTGGACAAGTTAAAAGTCACACGAGATTTGGGAGCAAAGTGCTGCCGATTTTCTTTTATAAAAATAATGTAAGGTGCTGAAAATAATGAAGTCTTTTAGGTTTATATAGATTGAGCCTTTACCTAAATCAACTAGGAAAAGAATAACTAGTTAACCTAAATCAACTAGGAAACAAATAACTAACAAAAAGGCCACAATTTGGTTAAGTTTAAGAACTAGTCACGCAAGACTCCAAAACAAGTAAGAATTAGCGACTTTCATAGCCTTACATCGCACGCCAATCTTCACAAAGTGCATAGAATTACTTGGCTCTTCTTCACCATCAAATTTGCATAATGAAGCTCTTTAGCTTGACTTCTCGTGAATGGTCTTGAAGGTTTAAACGTATCATGGTCAGTTTGACCTGCATCATGGGAGTTAATAGCGAGAAATTGTATTTTGACGTAGTTTTTGTTGTATCGACTATTCGGTAATTTTCTAAGTTGTGTTGTGGCTGGAAATTGTTGGAGTACCTTTAGTATATAGTTGGTCTAGTCATTGATATGTGTTTTGAAGGAAAGAAAAGATTGGAGAAATATGGATAATCGTAGTCAAGCTTTTCGCTCGTTGTATCATTGTTTGGGCTATAAAACTTGTTATAGAAGCTGTTGGTTATGTTGTTGTATTACCCTGCCTACGGTTGGCTTGAGGGAATGATACGAACATGGGGAATAGTGTCCATTTCGTTTTAGGATAGGTAATCTACCGTTATGCGATTAAGAGAATTGTTCGTACCGTTGACAATATTATTATTCTTGTTATCACATAGATCGTGAAGCGGATACGAGTTGAGCTCTTGAGCTAGTGGGTTAAGACCATGTATGTTAAGGGTAATCCTTCTTTCTATTTGGCATGATCCAAGTAACGATATATAAACGTAATGTTATTCCATTGATGGTTCTACACTTAGAAGTTAAGGATGTCTACGTTATTCATTCCTGTAAAATGATATTCGAAGAATGTCAAAGTACGTTCCTAAGTCTCTATTGAAGCATACGATAAAGATGTCAATGTTCATATTGTATTGATATATGCATCGTCATTTATCACCGAGCTACAGTCGGTTGGGCAGTCATACATCTTCATTTACCACCGAGCTACGGCCGGTTGGGCATTCATGCATTTACCTCCAAGCTACAATCGGTTGGTCAGTCATGCATCTTCATTTACCATCGACCTATGGCCGGTTGGGTAGTCATGCATCTTCACTTACCATCGAGCTATGGCCGGTCGGGTAGTCATGCATTTACCATCGAACGACGGTCGGTCAGGCACTCGTGCATTTTAATTTACCACTAAGCTACAGCCGGTCAAACAGTCATGCATTTAACACTGAGCTGTGGCCGGTCAGGCAGCTATGCATTTACCATCGCGCTTCGGCCGGTCGGGCATTACAACTGATTGGTTGGACAATCATGTTACGATATGGATTATAGTCCCAAAGTGAGGCATTATATATATATATATATATATATATATATATATATATATATATAACGCACACACATATACATGAGTATAGTTAGTATGCATGTACTGTGGTAGCTCAGAGATTCAGGCCGGTCGGGCACTCATGCATTTTATATATATACATACATACATACATACATACATATACACACACACACACACACACATATAATAAGTACAGTTAGTATGCATGTACAGTGGCAGCTCAGAGATTCAGGTTGATTCTTATATGTCTCTCATTAATGTTGACTTATTGTTATGTTTCAGTTGCGCCTTACATACTCAGTACATTATGAGTACTGACGTCCTTTTTGTTGTGGAAGCTGCATTCATGCCTGAAGGTATAGGTAATCAGTTTGATGAGCCCTCATAGTAGACGAGGTTAGCATTTAGTGAACGATCGATAAGACTCAATTTAATTCGGAGTTCAGCCGAGTCTATAAGTCATCCTGTCAGAGTTTTGCTACAGACTTATGCTTAGGCCGGGTCATGCCCCGTTTGATATCGAATACTCTTAGAGGCTTTGTAGACACAGGTTCATTGTGTAAAGTATGTCAGAGGCCTTGACGGCCCGTGTATATTCATGTTTTAAGTACGATGGATCGCTTATATTGCGTTTACCCACTTACAGTTATACTTTATGAGTTGTGGCCATGTTGACCCATGATAGTTAGAGAAAGAATGAGTTCATCCAAATCGACATACGTATGTTTTAGTTTTCGTCGAACGATCATGAGTTACAGAGTAGTTTGCTCGGGCCAGTATGGCACCAGGTGCCAGCCACGCCTCCCTAGGTTTGGGGCGTAACACTGGGGTCCTCAACTTTGATTCGGATTGAAATCAAAGTGAGAATTGGACATATGCAATTTCGGTTGGTATTTGTTCTAGTGTATTTTCACCTGAGAGGTTTTGGCCGCATGTGCGGAGCTGCAGAAGCGGCCATGAAGGCACAGATGCATGAGTGGGAAAGAAGCCTAGGAGCATTGGTGCGGAGGAGAATCCGCAGAAGCAGACACGCTTCTGCGCAAGAGGTTTTGCAAGAGAGGATTTTGACTGAAGGACTGGGGATCACAGAAGCGGAAGGACTCCATAGGTGCGGTAGCACAGAAGCGATGAAGCGATTGCAGAAGCGCTCCCGCATGTGCGAGGAGGAAACGCAAGTGGGCTAGGTAGGGAACTTAGTGGACCCCACAAAAGCGAAGATTTCTCAGCAAAAGCGAAAGCACAAGTGCAGCTACCGAGTCCGTAGATGCGAGATGCCGAGGCAGGAGGATTTAGACGAAGCGTTTCGTGATTTCTCTCGCTTTTGACTTTGGGAGCTCGGCTATGAGTGATTTTTGAGAGGGTTTTGGCTATAGCTTGTATTTACTATATTAAGTTGTTTGTGACTAGATTTGAGTAGTTCAGAGACTAGTTCACGAGGCAATGGTTTGTTGGAGCATTGAGTTTTGCACTTTGAGGTAAGTAACACATCTAAACTTGGATTTGAGGGTATTTAACCCTAAGGACTACTTTATGTGAAGGATATTGGGGTGATATACGTGCTTGGTGAGGGCGTGTGTGTGTGCACCGGTTTGTTCATGGGTTGGGGAGGCCTTTAGGCTAATACTGAACATGTTTTGCTATGATATCATATTACCCCTCCGTTTCCTCTACTTGAATTATTATTTGAACTGGGTGAATCATGTTACACATAATGTCTTGTCTATGTGCTAACTATTTAACACATGATAGGGCTATTCTTATTGTCTTTGAGTTATGTACCTTATTTACACACATGTTCTCAGTCATGATACTAAATCCATGAATAATGTCTCTTTCTTAGTACTTCTTATTTGATTCCTCACATGTTGTTGATGCCACTTTAGGGTAATTCTGTTTAACTAAGTATTTCAAATATGTTTACCAGAGACTTGAACTGTAAATGATTGAGTTTTGGCCTTAGAGCCGGGTTGCTATTGATTTTGAGGTGGCGCGTACACCATGCCCACCTTGGGCTAAGTGTGGTTCTTTTAGGGCGACACATGCACGAGGCCTCACTATTGGGCTAAATGATTATGATTAGCGCTTGGGCAGGATCTGCCCCTCTGGAGTCTAACATGCCAGCAGTGGGTGCAGGCACAATGTTTCATATATATGCGTGATCATGGGCAGTTATGCCAAGCATCCATACAGTGCTAAGTGTAAATATTCTTGATTGATCCATTGTGATACTGTTGATTTACATGTATACCTGACATGTAGGCATAGAGATACATTTTTCTCATGCTACCTGATATTTGACCTGCTTTTTCTTTGTCGGGCTTTAACCGTTATACTTGAAAGCATACCTAAATTACCGAAATGTGGACAAGCAGAACTTGATAGTATTAAGCTACTATTTATACGGTTTATCCTTTATATTGTGAACTGTTATCAGTTATTGGTATTGGTATGGATTGTTGTTTTGAGGTCGTTACTGCTTTCTACCTAAGGTTAGTGTTGTTACTTATTGATTATATTAGGTCGATTGTACTTGTTGACGGCCAATTTTGACCCTCTCTTTTAAAATTAATTTATGTATACTTAATAATTTGCACTGAATCTTTTGAAAATATTTTCAATCAGTAATATCAATTCTTTTACCAAATTAATTAAGTATTAGTAGATTTGATGTTAATGATTTAATTTTATTGTAATTATAATTATATCATGCTTACTATTTTAAGGTTATTAAAATAACTTCTATATACATCACATAGGCTTTATAAAATTATTTAATTAATTACTCCTTAATTTCTAATTAATTAGATTACTATGTTAATAATTCAAAATTAGTGTTACAATTTGAAACTAAGTATTTTACAAATAGTTAATTGTAATAATTAGTAGTACATTTGAATTATAATATTATAATTTTTTATTAAAAATAATTAAGTTTAGTTAAATTAATTTTGAAGGGGTTAAAAGGCTAATAGTCTATAATTGCAATTCTTCAATTAAACTCAAGTTGGCCATTATTTAAATTAATTCTTCTAACGACCCGACCTGTCATTTTGAGCTCTAGCATTCCATTCGGTGGGTTAAGACTTTGAGTAGCTTCATTTTATGTATTATGACTTGCGTGTATGGTTGGTTTCAGTTTTCGAGCAGTTCAGGGTTGATCTGGAAGAATGATTCTCATTTTAAAAACTTTATGTTGGAAGAGTTGACCAAGGTGACTTTTGGTAAACGGACTCGGAATCGGGTTTTAATTATTCCAATAAGTTTTTATGATAATTTTGGACCTGTCCACAAAGTTTAGTTAAATTCCGATGAGTTTTGAATAAATTTGGGTTGTATGGTGATTGTTTTCAATTTCAACATCGATTTGATCATAAAGGTTACCATATTAAGCAAACGGCCTTTGATTCGTGTTTCGACTAAACCATTATATCCGTATCGTAATTTTGGAACCATAACAACTGAAATCATCAAGTTTTTACATTGTATAAGGAATTTATGGTCATTTTACTAAGAATTAGGTTGCCAGATTTTTCAGACTAATTACCAAATTGCCACTGAATTCGTATTTAAAAATCTGCACTATTTCCAAATATTGAAACCAACATATATCCTTCATTATAAGGTAAAATGGAGTGATCCAAAAGCCTAACTCGAGTGGAATTACACAAGGAGTCAACTTGAGGCATCAAAAGCGAGTTTCAGGATCGTTTGGCACAAGAAATGAGATAGGACAGCTGGGCGCTTTTGGCTAATAATGTAGTTGGAGTTTTTCCCATCTTGAAAGTTTGGGATTCGGATAATTAAGGGATATTCTTCAAGTTTTTTCTTTGGGGGTACGGTCTAAACCATAGATTAAGTATTTTCCTTTGATTCATTCCCTTGGTTTAAGCTTTAATCCATGATTTTAATTGAAAACCTGTTTAATTTTTTGAATCAAGACCTAAGGTTATGTCCTAAATTTTAATAAATAAAAATTAGTTAGAGGAATTTATTTGTCTATTCCTTTTGGGGTAATATTCTTTTATATTAGGAGAACAACATACTCAAATTTGGCGAGTTTTGGAGGAGTATTTCGGGAGATATGGGACCTAACTAGCGTGGGTTGGAATCTTGGATTATGAACATCCAAGTGCGATGTTTTGGCAAAGTGGTTGAGCTATCAGACTCCGATTGAGTCGGTTTTCATTTGTATGAGCTTGTATTAGTTCAGGATTCACTCGGGCAAGCTTGGTTCGGAATCCAAGGCGGGCCCGACATTGACTTTTTTTGACTTTTCAGTTGACTTTCTGCTTTTTTGTTAAGGATTCGACCTTTATCGATTGTGTTTGCATTCTTTGGCATTAGTTGATGTTCTTGAGTTGCTTTTGGCTAGTTTCTAGAGTATTGTTTGTCTTTTTCGGTATTGGATTTGGTTTGTTTGTGGTAAGTATCTTATTTAAACTCGGTTGAGGCACTAGTTTCCTGAATTTTTGTGATTTCTACGTGCTATTGGGTGCACACATGCGTGGGGATGAACCCATGTGCGGACACCAGGGTTATTAATTGATGTTCGAGTTGTGCTCAGGCTCTCATAAGACTAGAATATGACTGTTAAACCTCTAACTATGATGCATCGCACATTTGGGAAATTGTTGTGAACTATTTGGGCCATGTTTGAGGCCACATAGGGGCTTAATCTCCGATGACTGATAAATATTATCCTTTGATGAAAAATTGTCGGTTTGAGCAATGATAGTACACTTGCACATGCCTACACTTAGTATATCATTTATCATGCCTAAATGATAGTATCCTTTAGCATGAGATTTGTTATTCACTCATTTCATGCGTGTATACTTGTTTATTAACTCTTGCATGATATGCTTGGACAGGATGCTTGTAACCTAGCCGGGCGGATTATGTTGTTATGCGTGTGACCACGCTGGGGGAATTGTGTTGTTATGCCTATGACCACGCCAGACGGATTGTGTTGTTATTCATGTGATCACACCGGGCAGATTGTGTTGTTGTGCCTGTGACCACGCCAGGCGGATTGTGTTGTTATGCTTGTGACCACATGGGGCGGATTGTACTGTTATTATTGTGACTATGCCAGGCGAGTTATGATATTGAGCCTGTGATCACGCCGGGCTAGCAGCACGTTGAATTGGCCATGGTTGATGTGAGCTCTGGGAGAGCTGGTTACTGTGATTGGATTGGGTTGGTCGCCGCAACAGGCCTTATTGGCTTATGGTTATTGGATCGTGTTGTATGGACTTATATTTTGTTATTGCATTTCATCTTTACTTGAAATTTTCTCAACTATTTACCTGATTTTACTTGCATATCTTCCTTTTATGCAAGATTGTTGATTGAGCAGAACACTTTAAAACAAAGAATTGTGAACATTAAAGTGGTTTTACCTAAGATTTCCTATTTTGATCATGTATTTGTTCTATACTTGTTGAAATTATAAACTGCACAAGTGTTAGTGAGTATCATCTATAATTGAGGTTAGATAGGATACTTACTGAGTACCTGGGGTCGGTTGTACTCATACTATACTTCTGCACCTTGCATGCAGATCTTGGAGTTATTGCTCTTGTGTATGGCGGGAGCTGGCATTGAAGATGTACCCGCGTTCTAGTTATGGCTATCACTTCCCTTGGTAGCTTTAGATTCAAATTCTGTTCATGTACAATCCAAACAGATGTTGTAATTATTTTAGTTTAGTTAATTTTTTGTTGTAAAATCTAAGTCTTAGTGGCTCATGACTAGTACTACCAGTCCTTTGGGAGATGTATAAAATTCAATTATTTCATTTTTTACTCTTATTATTATCATTATATTATATTATATTGTTATTTGGCTTACCTAGCAGGTTGGATTAGGTGTCATGATGACGAACTGGTTTTTGGGCCGTGACAATTCTAGCCCAATACACAAGCCCAATCCAAACAACCCCTCCAATCCACCTTGGCAATCCTTGTCATTCCCTTCAAACCAATTCGATCTTGCCACATCACCCGTCTCCAATACATAAAAAAACAAACACGATTGATTTGGTCCATCCGTTTCTCTGATCAATGGGCAACGATCTTGACTCCACTTCCTCTTTAAATTAAAACACCCATAGATATAATCCTAGCCGTTGGATCACAAGGATGGAACGGCCACCAAAATTCCCCATAAAAATGCTACATCCCAAATTATCAAGAGCGTTGATCTAAAAGATCAACGACCTAGATCCAATCTCCCTATCTTAAACCTAGAGACCACCCCTACTCCGTGAAACCCTAATCATTTGCCCAAAGACATGGCCGCCCCCTTTCCCTTTTCTCTCCCTTTTCTCTCGACGTCACATGATCAAATCAATCAAAAGAATTCCTACAAGGTCATGAATCTATTAGGAAATCATCTCCTTTGTCTTCCCTATCCGATTTCATTCTCGTTTCATCACACGAATTCGAAATCCCTAACCTGAAACCCTAAGAATCAAAGATGCAACTTTGAATCTCAAGGTTTCTCTCGTGCTCAGTTAAATCGGAGCATGCATGAGCATACCTCAGAAGCTCATCATGATTATTCGAGGTCCAGAGGTCAAATGCAATGACCTCTGGGCATTGGGGCTTTACCCGATGGGTTTTGCCATCAACAGTCACATTCCCTCTTCTAAGGTAAAACTCTCATTCATTTTCCCCTCTATTTCTCTGATTATCACTCGCCTCTTCTTGTATCCCTTGTAAATGTCACCCTTCACTATCTAACTTGAATCTGATAGAACCCTAAAGGCTTCAATGGCCACTATAAATAGGAGCCTTAAATTTTATCGCCTAACACGCCAAACAACACCTAATATCTAAAGAAAGTTGATACACTATTGTATCATTTAAAAAACCTTCAATTGAAGTTCGAGTTCTAATTCAATCTATGATTTCTCTCTTTTTCTGGTTCTGGGTTTGCTTATTGATTGGGGTTTGACACTTTGGCTTTCCAAACGGCTAGATTAAAGTACATGTTTGGTTTTCTGCCTTAAAGGAGGTCAGTAAAACCTCAACTCTACTTTTTAATCATCTAAATTTACAAGCATGATTTGTTTTGTAATATCTTTCTAAATGATGTTAGTGATAACATGGTACAGATGACTGTTTTTGTGTATTGCTAATGATATATGATTGATAAGTTGATCCTGGAATTAGTAGTTCCTTAAATTGTTGAAATAGAAACATCTGATGCTTCATATCTACTAGTTAACTTTGAAAACAACTAAAGAACATCTCAAGTGTTCCTGATATCTAGTTTCAGACTTCCTTGATATTTTATTAGTACAACTATGACCATTATACTAATCTTCCTCGAGTGTTATTTGCATTTCATAATGATTCACTTGATAACCTAGACTTAAACAAAAATGTGAACTCGTTTGTCATACACTAGTTAAAGACTTTTAAACCAGTTTTCCCTTCCTGACATACCTCTGTGATTATGCTGATTCTTAGAATTTCATTAAGCATCTGATAAAACTCATCATTGACTATGTAATCATGTCCTAAGCTACTTGGATTCCTGTACAACTCTTGTGTATATCCTGAAAGTTACCCTATACTTAACATAAGCTATGGACATGTTTATGTTCTGATACCTCATGTGTTGTGCTGAAATACATACATTTAGTTTCATTATATCTGAAATACCTCACTTTCCTTGCCTAACAAGATCCCTAATGTAATCACTCCCCTATTCTAAAATTCATGAAGTAATGCTATTAATTTGATTGTGTTAACACCTTTATAATAGTATTATCCCTGCTAAATGTATCATGTAGGTGTTCCCTGGATACTTTGCACTTATTTGTCCTTCAAATAATTCTGCTTGTCTCTCCTAATCATATACATGTCCATGTTGTCCTTGGAACTTCACTAAGCTCACCTAAATGAACTAGACTTAGTTAGTGAACTAACTTTAAGTGAAAATTTTGTAGCTACTATTTGAGTATCACATCATGCTTTGTCCTCCAAAGAAATTGTATGAAGTTGAGAGCCTTTATAAAGAAGTGATCATGTCATTTTTTTAGAATGAGATGGGACTGCTAGCCTCAGATTCTGTTAGTACTCTTTAGAAGTTCTAATTGTAGATGTTGATTTATATCTCTGTTAATACCTTTTAGAAGTTCTAATTGTAATTGTTAATTTGTATCTCTATTAATACCCTATTAGAAGTTCTAATTGTAGTTATAATTTGTCTCCTCATACCCTTAGAAGTTTAACTGAAATTGTTAACTTACATCTATGTTAACATTCTTTAGAAGTTTCTATTGAAACTGTTAACCTGTGTGTGTGCTATAAGATAAGACTTAATTTAAAACAAATCTTTGACTAACCTAACTGAAGGCTTTCAAGAGAATGTATCTATGCCCAGAGACTCCATAGATTTGAACTATGCACCTGCCTTTAATCTTATGACATGTGATATCAGGTGTTTGGGTTTCTAACAGTGTAGTATGGGGATTTACACTGAGTGCCTCGTTGGCACCTAAACCTGTAGGGAAGAGTGAGTGTGAGTAGTTGGGGTTATTTTGGAGTACATTTTAGTTCTTGGTTAGGTTACTCTCCCTGACACAAGCACTGCCAGCCTTGAGACCCTTGGGAACTTTGAAGTGTCAGGGATCCAAAGAGTGCTTTGGCCTTGAATGGAATTCTACCCTTAGCTTCTAATCTATTAACATTTATTACTCACTTTAGGTTTAGTGTTTAATGACAACAAAAGGCTTCATTGTGAATAACTTTTCCATGTCACTCCGCACTAATTTTCCTATTCTATAATGCTTATTAACTATGTAATTTGTCATAGGCCCATATTAGTTATTTCATGCATAACTATGTACATTGAACAGCATATGTAATGTCCTTCTTTCTTTTTGAACATGTATTACGATTGGGCCTGCCGAGTTCTCTAAAAACTCAGGCCCAAGTCCTGTACCTGCGCATTTGGGAGTCTGAAGTTAGATGCTGTCCATTCCTGCTATTTGCTGGGCCTGCTTCTTTCCAAACCAGTCTCGTTCCTCTTTCCTTACTGCTTTATTAAATTTTACTATTCTTATTTCTCACATGTAAATGACACTTATCATAGTTGATTGAATGCTTTATTTTATCTCTTTGATTCTTGTAAACAATCTAGGCAAGCCCTAAAAGACATAAGATTAAAAGTTTCATTAGACTTAGTAGTAGATAGTCTTAATTCGTTAATCCTATACTGTTTATACACATAATTTCTACTAGCAATTTTATGAAATCTTTTTGAAACCAAATAGCTTTAGCAAAGGATGATGATCTTCTCATTCAAACCAGAACGGTATCTAAAAATTGACCTTCTAAAATCGAGCTTTTTCTACAGATTAAATAAGTGTTGCAGCCCAGCCAAAGGCTTTTAAATGATTTCTTCAAAGCGTCACAAATGAGTTTGAAAACTAAGGTATATCTTAGACCCACTATTATAATACCCTTATTAAAGTTACACAATTTGCCATATTCATTTAAATACATAGTGCTTTATAACTTGGCCACATCTTACAAGTTTTATAAACGCAAACATTATATACCATACTCCAAAACTGTTTCAATCATATATATAAAACATTATATTCAAGAGTTTTATAAACCTATATCATTTTAAAAGAGCACATCCTCTTTTCAAGTATTAGGTTCTAAATTAGATATAGAGTATGCCATACCTCAAACACTAGTGTAAGGCC
Source organism: Nicotiana obtusifolia (assembly GCA_002018475.1). Taxonomy (NCBI): domain Eukaryota; kingdom Viridiplantae; phylum Streptophyta; class Magnoliopsida; order Solanales; family Solanaceae; genus Nicotiana; species Nicotiana obtusifolia. The sequence goes on along the minus strand of MCJB01018639.1, from coordinate 45,957 downwards.
CTGAAAAATTTTTCCATGAAATTTAAGGTTTTGTGGTGCCAACGTAGATTCCCTGTGTCAAATACTGTTAAGAGTGTAATGCAACTTCATTTATATTGAAACCCCTATCACATTCATGGTGCAAGAATCTTCTCATTTAGAGTTAAACCGATTTTTCCTACACTCAAGGAGGCAACTGGTGTCACGTACTTGGCTATTTCTCCTTAAGGCTTACTATTGCCGAAGGTACATATGGAATAAAATAGTTGTTACTGTCCCTTTCATAACTCATAGTCTTCCTAGAATAACTGACGCTAACGTCTTTATTCTCCCGATCATGCCTCCCATATATCACATGTCTAAATGACTCATTTCTTTTACATGTACATGGTTCCCATATATCACATGTTAATCATGTACATGGTTCCCACATTATCAATGTGTACTAGTTAACTCTATGCCTCATTTGTCAGATAATTGATATCATCACACTGATTAACCATGCCAGGGTTATTGGTAGTAACCTTCATATCTCTTAGGATATAACCTCCTAAAATGCCCCTGCTCAGCACTATGATGGATTCTTGAATAATTCCAGCTCAAACTCGAAACCTCATTGTTCTTATTTATAGTAAACCTATGGCGGTTGAAGGTTCGAACATGTCAAAGAAGAAGCATCATCCCATGATCAAACATGTTGGGTAGGAAACTTTATGGTCAAATTCATGCCATCGCATCTTAGAATAATTGTTGAAGGTCACCAAAGGTTTAGTTTGGGTGTTCAGCGTAGAGATTTAGAGTCCAAGAAAGTGAACAAGTTATTCGCAAGATTTTATTCATGAAGATATTACGTGATGTTAATAAAGGTAAAGTAGGTGTAGTCACATTAGGCCTTATGGAAACTTGAAGTAAATAGTTCAAACTATGAGTATGATGTTTCCCTATCATTGTTCTCCATGCACCCGGTGTTTCATGTGTCTACATCAAAGAAGGTAGTTGGAAATCCTTTATCTATTTTTCCGGTTGAAGCTATTCAAGGTGAAGTTAATGGGTAGTTGGCTTATGAGGGGTACCTAATTGTCATCCTTGTTAGATAAATCCAGAAGTTGGGATTGCCTCCATTAAAGTTCAACCGCAAAGTCTATGAGTCGAGGAGGTCACCTCGAAAGCCGAGGGTGTTGTGAAAAGAAAATATTGTCACTTGCTTGTACAGCCAAATGGTTGTGATTTGAAAGGTACCTTCTATTTGTTATGATTTAAATATGTACAGTTCATGTCAGGATATCACTATTGATGATGTAATGCTTGTAAGTTGAGATTAGTGTTATTGATATATATTGTGATTCTTTGTTGAGTTGTGGATGTGTTGTTAGGGTGGTTCTAGTGATTCTCTAACAGGTGGATAGGCCCAATTGCAAGGGAAACTTTGCCAAAATTTCTGAAAGATTTGGGACTTAGACATATTTGGGAGCTTGAGATATGGGATAGAAGAGATGTGTTATGTTAGGAGTTTTGGGGCGGACTCTACTCCTCATTCGAGGACGAATGATCCTTAGCAGAAGAAGATGTAAGGCCCAGTAAAATTTTGCCAAGGAATTTAAGATTTTATGATGCCAAGGCAATTCTACGATCAACTTCGCGATCGCAGAACCATTATTTCGCAGGCCGCATAATCCTCGCGGAATTGAGCAAAAAAATAGTTAAAATTTTGAAGGTTTGGAAAGTTCATAAGTTTGACTAAAAGTTAACTTTGAGGAATGGTCCCGGGAATTGGAATAGTTTCGCTATGTTATTTGGGACTTGCGTGCAAAATTTGGGTTCATTCCGGGTTGATTTGATATGTTCGGCGCGAGTTCTGGAAATTGAAAGTTCAAAGTTCATGGATTTCGATTTGAGGTGCGATTCGTCGTTTTGATGATGTTATGTGTGATTTGAGGTCTCGAGTAGGTCCGTGTTGTATTATGGGACTTGTTGGTATGTTCGGACGGAATCCCGAGGGGCTCGAGTTAGTTTCGGGGTGGTTTCGGATTATTTCGGGTTGGCTTGGAGTTGCTGGTTTCTGCTGGTTTTTGATCTCTCTATTGTTCTTCGTGATCACGCAGAAATAGCCGCGATCGCATAGTGATTTATGGAACTGGGGGATTTTCATCAATGCGTTCGTGACAGGTCGAACGTGTTCGCATAGAGTCGGGCAAGTCTTCTTCGCGTTCGCATGACGCGTAGGGTTGAGCCGGGAGCTGGAGCTGGAGGCCTTCTTCATCACATTCGTGTAGTTGGAGCCGCATTCGCGAAGTTCTGAACCAGCTGTGAGTCGCGTTCGTGAGGAGTGTACTGCAAACGTGAAGAGTAATTTTGGTAGTAGTATATTTTGTTCATCGCGAACACGATGGACTTCTCGCATTCGCGTAAGAGGAATACCTGGGTAGATTATAAAGTACTCTATTTCGGGGGTTTCGGCCATTTTTACTTTTTGGGAGCTATGGAGCGCGGATTTAGGCGATTCTTGAAGTAATTTTCACCATGTGAACTGGGGTAACTATTCTGTACTCATTTTTTATTATATGTATCATGAATCTATATTCATTTTCAGCATTTGATTGAGGTTTCAAAAATAGAAATTGGGGGATTTAGCCTGAAGTTTCATAATGTGAATTTTCGAGTTTTGAACATCAATTTGGAGTCGGATTTGAGTGAAACACGAACGGTTGGACTTGTAATTTAATGGGTTGTCGGATTTTGTGAGTTTCATCGGGTTTCGAGGTACGGGCCTGGGTTTGGTCTTTTTGGCCGATTTTAGGCTTCTGATTAAAGATTCGACCTTCATCGATTGGGTTTGTTTCCTTTGTTATTATTTGATGTACTTGAGTTACTTTTGGCTAGTTTTGAGCCGTTCAGAGGTCGGTACCCGCATGTTGGCATTTTGGAGCATCGCTTGGCTTGCTGGGTATTGGAATTTGCTTGTTCGAGGTAAGTAAAACTTCTAAACTTGGTGCTGAGAGTATTAAACCCCAAATTACGTGCTATGTATTTGGTGTTGAGGTGACGCACATGCTAGGTGATGGGTGTGTGGGCGTGCACTGTGTGAATTGTGACTCCGTTATTCCTGTGGTATTGTGTATCTACCTTATCTTATCTGTAACCATGAAATTTTTTACGTACTAGAGATATTGAGCTGTGATCCATGATAGAAACCATGTCTAGGCTTTATGCTTATTCTACAGGGGCCCACCGAGGTCATATTGCGGTTGAATTACTTGTTTAAATTGCAATTTCATACTCGGTCATGTTCATTCATTTCATATCATATCTCAGTCTCTGTTGCTATCTATTGACACATCATATCATCATTTTGAGCTAGTTTCATGGCATTTTGAGCCCGAGAGACTGGAGAGGTTGATGAATGAGTGAGGTCGAGGGCCTGAGTGTGAGCGATATTATGGGATTGCGCTGCACGCCGCTGGATGTTATATTGAATATATTAGGGATCGAGCTGCATGCTGTAGTATGTTATATTAATTTGTGCAACGATTGGCTTGATATAGCACTTGGGCTAAAGGAGCCCCTCCGGAGTGTGCACACACCCCCATTGAGCGCGGTTGATTTATATTGAGGGATGGATCTTCCCTATGCTGGATTGGCCTTATACAGTTCTGAGTAACTTACTGGCAGTTTCTCTGTATATATTCGGGATGGATCTTCCCTGGGCTGGATTGGCCATATATAGTATTGAGTGACTGAGCATGCCGAGTGATTGAGCATAATGAGTGGAATGTGTGAGACAAAGAGATTGAGTACTCTGAGAGTGTGAGTACATGAGTTCATCTCTGCGATGCATTGCATTGACATGCACATAAGACATACAGGCATAGAGATGCATTTTTCCTCATGTTGTACGGTATTACGTCATTCATAACTTCTCACAAATATTGACATACGGGCATAGTGATATATGTTACACTGGCTATCTGTAAAGAAAAATGTAATATCTTATTTATTGTTGAAAGGATTTTTGGGAAAAACTACTTTTTTCAAACTTACTCATATTTTCGACGATGGGTTTTCACTGATATACTAGAAAAGCGAAACAATATTTTCGGGAAACTATGAATAAGATGAGCATTTCATCTCTAAATTACTTCTTTTATTACTTGCTTTATATTGTTATGAACTGTTGTTGGCTATTGGTGTTGGACCCGACCTTTGTTCCAGCTCGTGACTACTTTCCACCTAAGGTTAGGTTTGTTACTTATTGAGTACATGGGGTCGATTGTACTCATACTTCACTTCTGAACCTTGCATGCAGATGTTGGCTGCTGACGTTGCTGAGATCGATGGGAGCTACATTTGAAGATATACCTACGTTGCGGTCGTAGATGCCTCTTGTGCATGGTAGCCTTAGATTTACAACAATCTGTTTATGCACATTTGGAACAGATGATGTATTTATTTCATACCAGCTTTGTAAACACTAATCTTAGAAGCTCATGGTTTGTACTACCAGTCCTTGGTGAATGTATTATTTTTAGATATTTTCTTTTATTTAATTGTCTTAATAACTTTATTGGAATTTGTCAGTTATTAATTGGCTTACCTAGTGGGTTGGGTTAGGTTCCATGATGACGTCCATACCTATCTTTCTGATTGGTATGATGTCGTCCATACCTATCTTCGAGAGGCTACAGGGCAGTTAGGATATACTTCCCATCTTACTTTCCTTATTGTGCGGCATTGATTCAGCTTGAAGCGTAACTCTTGAAATTCCTTCCACGCATTTGTATGCGCATGTGAGTGTTCGGTATCAGCTGTGCATCGACAGCTTGCGATTTCATGGACGAGGTGCGAGATGTGATTTCTGTGTGCTGATGATGGGCCAGTCTGGAGGACTTGAGGCCGGGTATTGACAGTAGCTTGAGCACGGGATTTAGGTTGTGTGAGCACGTGCTTTTGGACTTATACGTCTGGTAGTTTGCTTATGAGTGGAATTTTTGACTCGATGAGCAACTAGATGGCTACGTGATGGGTATGATGTGACTGTGAGATCTGTTCATATAGTTTGAATGCAATGAGAAGAGTTTGCTAGAGATGTAGAAAGGACTATTGGGTGTTTGATTTTTGTCTTGATGTGACGTATAGACTCGAGTTATGAGTATATTAGAGGGTCTTTCATGTTGTTTAACTGTGGGACGAATTAGGTTCTCATGCCTTGTTGGTGATTTCAGACTTAGGAAGATTAAGTGATCGCGTAGTAGATGTGGCTGTGAAAGGGTATAAAGAGGTGCCAGTTTGAGGCTAAGCAGGTGGGTTATCTCCTGCGGGGTGTCCTGAGGTTGCGTGATCCCTATGTTCTTTTTGTAGAGAGTTCTCCTTTACCAGTGAATTATATGTGTAGCAATTCGAGTTTGGACCGCTTGTGGAAGTTGGCTTGACTATTATAAGGGTGAATGCGCGAATTGCAGATAATTTTAAGTATTAGATGGTTTGTGTTACACGAGCTTATGAAGAATTTAGTTAAACCTCACTCTGCTATTATAACAGTAATGGGGTATGGTTATTGTAAGTGAGCAGAAGTTTTATTCCATGGCTTTGAGCTAAGTGGGGAGTCTGCTATCGACGAGTTGATTGCACAATTATGTGTTGTATTGGTTTTAGTTTGAGGTATACTGGTGAATAAGTGATGACTTGCAGAGGTTGGAATCAAGGATGAATCGAGTAAATGAATTTCTAGGTATGGGTTGTATTACATCCTATAGGTATATGTGAATCGTGGAATGATTGAGTTGTTATTCATAAAGGATGTAGTGCGCATGGAGTAGGATTCACTTGGTTTCTTAGAGGTTTGGATTACTTCTTTGGGTGTTGTCGTGCTAGTGCGGCACAGATCATTCCGCCCATTTGGGGCGGTTCAACTGAGAGTTGAGCAGAGTGGAGGACTCTCGAGAAGGTTCTAATGGGTTCAAGATTTATATGCAGCAATTGAGAATTTTTCTGGATTTGTATATGGCTAGGGTATGAGATTTACATTGGAAAGTGTCGGGCTCGCGGTATTTCTATATCATTGTGGATTATACATTTCAGTATCAAGAAGGTGGAGGAAATAATTCTAGGTTCACATAAGATCTCTTCAGAGTGGGTGTCTCGGTTGTGGTGTTTTAGGTGCTTAAGAGAGAATTCAGCGGCTTATAGGCTTTAGAGAACTCGGAGAAATAGGACAATTTGGTAGTAGGTTGGATCAGCACGGCAATGGATATGATCGATTCTTTGGGTACCTATGATATGATGAGTCTCTACAGGTGTTTTATGGCAATAATCTTGAGTCTCTAATGTGAGGAACATGTTGCATATTATGATTTTCTCCTGGATGAGATCAAATGAAAGGTTCCTGGCTAATTGAGACTGCAATTTACTTTGACTCAGAGTTGATAATGAGATTCTCGTGCTTTTCTTGTGATGACATGATAGATGCGGCGTGTTGTGTGTGATTGGGATTTTGCATGTGCAAGGTCACGGTTTTAGTTTTGAAGGGAAGGTCAAGAATTCTTAGACAACATGGACGGTTTCAGATGTCTAGGTGAATGCTATTACTACTTGGTATTGCCTGAGAAGGGTGTGCATTTTAGAAGGCGCATTGTGTTTTGACTTACAGATGCTTCATTGGCATTGCGGTGCTCGCCTGGGTGAGCGACTGCTGACATTCAGATTTTGCTATGTGGCACGGAAGAGTTATAAAAGTATTCTTCATGGGATGATCGTGTATGAGAGATGTACTGGTCATTCGGGCGGGGGAGTTGAGATCTGATAAGGTGATTTGTGTGTTTATGGATTTGTAGACTGGGAGTTCTCAGAAACAGATTGTTTCGTGGTTGTGGATTGTGAAGTTGTGGCCAGAGCTAGCCAAATGATAGTAAGTGTTATGATTCAGTCACTGTGGACCTTCGGATGGTTATTTATCTATTTGTGGATGACCAGAGTATATTTGGGGCACGTTGGTAGGCCAATGAGGATGTGTATTCTACACTGGGTCGGATTGGTTGACTCCGTACTGCTATTGTTGAGGGATGTGTCATTCAGTTGGTGTTGAGCTTATTCGTGTTCTGATACGTTCTGTGAGTTACTCTTCTATGGTACGAGGGGTAGTGATTTGTTGGTTATAGCAGAATTTGAGAGAGATGGGCATTTCGGTGATGCATGATTGATTGTGCATTGGTTATGTTCTTTCGGGTTGCGTGGCATTGTGTCATTTTCTTCTCCATGATAATAGTCATGCACCTGGGTATTTGATGTCAAATTGCACGCGGCTGTTGATTTTATGGTGGCTCGAGGTAATTCATACAGACCAGTGTTTGGGTGGGGTCACACATTGTAACGGAGTTATGTTGAGATATGATTCCTTGTGTCAGATTCGTGTGTCTTGGTTCTACTATGTATGATGGGTTCGTAGCATTGCGATTGTGATGGTACTTGCTAAACTTGCGGGATGGTTTTCTCGTGTGAGTCATTTTCCATGATGGAGTACATTTGGATTATTGTTTATTGGTGCACAGATTGCACATGTTGTGGCTTTAGGTTATATTGTTGTAGCAAGTCACAGAGTGGTTGTGTTTGATGAGATGAGGTCATTGATCCAATGACCTAGAATGGATACTATCGAATTTGATTACGAAAGAATAATATCGGAAGTCGGCTTAGAAATTGGCTATAGATCTTGTCGAAGGAGGGAGAGTTCCATGAGTTGTTGGTGTGATATCTGGTTACGAGTTTCTGCATATTTCTTTCATCATTGGCAGTGTGCGAAGGTTTTAGAATGAGGTTTTGCTTGATATGAGGTTTATTACCAGTACCGAGTTATTTTAAGCAGCTATAGTGATTAGAAGTTTTTGCTATGAGTATGTGAATTATGTGGTATACCATGTGATTGTGTCTTGGGTTACAGTTATGGCTTGTTGTAGCTTGTTCAGACTTATAAAGTGTATAGATGCGAGGTTTGGGTCTTATAGGAAATTCCGGATGTTGGAAATTGGATTTTAAGGTCTATGGGCTAAGATTGAATTAATGATTTTCAGTAGGCTGTGTCGTCGGGCCTATATGGAATAGGGTGACGTGGGATCACCCCCGGGTATGTGTATGGTAAGGTTATACGGTAATCTGACAGCTTAAGAACAACTTGTGGCACATTCGAGGACGAACATATGTTTAAAGTGGGGGAGGATGTAACGACCCGACCGGTCATTTTGACCATTGCATTTCGTTCAGCTATTTGAAGTCTTGAGCAGCATCGTATGATGTATTATGACTTATGTGAATCGTCGGTTTTGAATTTTTCAGGTTATTTAGAATCGATTTGGAAAAATGAAATTGTTGAAGCTTTAAGTTGGAAATCCCGAAGCGGAGTTTTGATCGTCCCGTTAGGTCCGGATGATGATTTTGGACTTGGGTGTATGCCCGAATTTGCATTTGGATGTTTCTAGAAGGTTTCGGCACAAATTGGCGAAAGTTGGAAATTTGAAGGTTTAGAAGGTTCATAAGTTTGACCAAAAGTTGACCTTGAGGATATCGGATTCAGATTGGAATTGCAATAGCTTCCTTATGTTATTTCGGACTTGTGTGCAAAATTTGGGTTCATTTCAGGTTGATTTAATATGTTTTAGAGCGAGTTGTGGAAATTGAAAGTTCAAAGTTCATAGATTTCGATTTGAGGTGTGATTCATCATTTTGATGATGTTATGTGTGATTTGAGGCCTCGAGTAGGTCCGTGTTGTATTATGGGACTTATTTGTATGTTCGGAATGGATCCCGAGGGGCTCGAGTGAGTTTCGGGGTGGTTTCGGATCATTTCGAGTTGGCTTGGAGTTGCTGGTTTCTGATGTCTCTATTGTTCCTTGTGATCGCATAGAGATTTATGGAACTGGGGGATTTTCTTCAACGCTTTCGCAATAGGTCAAACATGTTCACATAGAGTTGGGGCAAGTCTTCTTCGCTTTCGCGTATGAGGGATCGCAGATGCGTAGGGTTGAGCTGGGAGCTGGAGCTGGAGGCCTTCTTCATCGCGTTCGCATAGTTGGAGCCGCGTTCGCGAAGAGTAATTTTGGTGGCAGTATATTTTTTTCATCGCGAACACAATGGACTTCTCGCATTCGCGTAAGAGGAATACCTAGGCAGATTATAAAGTACTCTATTTCAGGGGGTTTCAGCCATTTTTACATTTTGGGAGCTATGGAGCGCGGATTGAGGCGATTCTTGAAGAAATTTTTACCATGTGGACTGGGGTAAGTGTTCTCTACTCATTTTTTATTATATATATAATGAATCTATCTTCATTTTTGGCATTTGATTGAGGTTTCCAAAAGAGAAATTGGGGGTTTTAACCTAAAGTTTCATAACGTGAATTTTCGAGTTTTGAACATCGATTTGGAGTTGGATTTGAGGAAAACTAGTATGGTTGGACTCATAATTTAATGGGTTGTCGGATTTTGTGAGTTTCAAGGGGTTCCAAGGTGTGGGCTCGAGTTTTGACGTTTTGGCCAATTTTGGCCTTTTGATTAAAGATTGGACCTTTATCGATTGGTTTCTTTCCTTTCTCATTATTTGATGTACTTGAGTTTCTTTTGGCTATTTTTGAGTCGTTCGGAGGTCGGTACACGCGTGATCGCATTTTGGAGCGTCGCTTGGCTTGCTCGGTACTTGTTCGGGGTTAGTAAAACTTCTAAACTTGGTGCTGAGAGTATTAAACCCCGAATTATGTGCTATTTATTTGGTGTGGAGGTGACGCACATGCTAGGTGATGGGTGTGTGGGCGTGCGCTGAGTGAATTGTGACTCCGTTATTCCTGTGGTGTTGTGTATCTACCTTATCTTATCTGTAACCATGAAATTTTCACCGAGGTCATATTGCTGTTGAATTACTTGTTTAAATTGCAATTTCATACTCGGTCATGTTCATTCATTTCATATCATATCTCAGTCTCTGTTGCTATCTATTGACACATCATATCATCATTTTGAGCTAGTTTCATGGCATTTTGAGCCCGAGAGACTAGAGAGGTTGATGAATGAGTGAGGCCGAGGGCCTGAGTGTGAGCGATATTATGGGATTGCGCTGCACGCCGCTGCATGTTATATTGAATATATTATGGGATCGGGCTGCATGCCGTAGTATGTTATATTAATTTGTGCAATGATTGGCTTGATATATAGCACTTGGGCTAAAGGAGCCCCTCCGGAGTGTACACACACCCCCAGTGAGCGCGGTTGATTTATATTGAGTGATGGCTCTTCCCTGGACATGGATCTTGTCTGAAGCATTTTTACTTGGGGATGGATCTTCCCCGAGGTGGATTTGCCTTATACAGTACTGAGTGACTGACTAGCAGTTGCTATGTCTATATTCGGGATGGATCTTCCCTGGGCTGGATTGGACATATACAGTACTGAGAGACTGAGCATGTCGAGTGATTGAGAATGATGAGTGGAAAGTGTGAGACAGAGAGATTGAGTACTCTGAGAGTGTAAGTATATGAGTTCATCTCTGAGATGCATTACATTGACATGCACATATGAAATATAGGCATAGAGATGCTTTTTTCCTCATGCTATATGGTATCACGTCATTCATGACTTCTCACACATATTGACATATGGGCATAGTGATATATGTTACATTGGCTATCTCGAAAGAAAAATGGAACATCTTATTTATTGTTGCAAGGATTTTTGGGAAAGATTACTGTTTTGAAACTTGCTCATATTTTCGACGATTTCGGTAAAGGATTTGGATTTTCACTGATATACTTGAAAAGCGAAACTATTTTTTCAGGAAACTATGAATAAGCTAAGCATTTCATCTCTAAGTTACTTCTTTTATTACTTGCTTTACGTTGTTATAAACTGTTCTTGGCTGTTGGTGTTGGACCCCACCTTTGTTCCAACTCGTCACTACTTTGAACCTTAGGTTAGGTTTGTTACTTATTGAGTACATGGGGTCGGTTGTACTCATACTACTCTTCTGCCCCTTGCGTGCAGATGTTGGCTGCTGACGTTGCTGAGATCGACGGGAGCTGGATTTGAAGATGTACCTGCGTTGTGGTCGTAGCTGCCTCTTATCCATGGTAGCCTTAGATTCATAACGATTTGTTTATGCACATTTCGAACAGATGGTTTATTTATTTTATACCATCTTTGTAAACTCTAATCTTAGAAGCTCATGATTTGTACTACCAGTCCTTGGGGAATGTATTAGTTTTAGATATTTTCTTTTATTTAATTGTCTTATTAATTTCATTGGAATTGGTCAGTTGTTAATTGGCTTACCTAGCGGGTTGGGTTAGGTGTCATCATGACTAGTTGGATTTTTGGGTCGTGAGTTTAAAGCCTTCATTACTAATGAAACTAGAGTTATGATTTCCTGCATGTTCTACATGTTGATGTTTATGATGATGACCCATGAAAGTGCTTAATATGAGATACGGCACCGTGCCATGAATGAAGAATCATATGTATGGCCAAGAGAGCCAGTGAAATAATGATATTTTGAGTGGTTGAAAGTACTAATGAAGCTATATATATTGTGGAAGGTTATGAGGTGAATGAATTTTTATTTCTGTTTCCTTTTGTGCAAAACAAAAAAGTTTTTGGGAGTATCGTTAGTCACCGAGGAAGTGTAGGATAAAACAACCTATCCCTTAAACTATGCGTGCCGGTGTAGGTGTAATTAAGGGGTAAATCCCCGAACTGAGGTGTTGAGAATATTCACTTAAATGGGATGAGATTGCTGTGTTGAGACGATTCCCCTTGATTGGGATGCGATGATTGCTAGCAAAGGGTGTGGTCGATCCACACGACATTGTGGTGAGACAACCTAGCCGATCGAGTCGAGATCGGACGCCATGCCGCGCACATGGTGGTGACTGTGATTGTGATTGAGTGTCTTTGGTAAGATGGCTTATCCGATCGAGCTGTGATCGGGCTCCATGCTAAAAATACCACCGTATCGGTGCTAAAAATACGGTGGTATATTAGTCTGCATGCATGGTTTTCCCCTTCTCATATTGGCATTCTATTTCGAAAGAGAACATTTAGCTTAACATACTAGTACTATTCCATATGTACTAACGTCCCTTTTGGAGCTGCATCTTCAATGGATGCAGGTGGTTTGTCAGCGGGCAGCTTTGGTCCTCGTTAGTAGTTACTCTCTATTTAGCAGGTTTTGGCGTGCCCTACTCTGCTCCAAGGCATGATGTCACTTGATGTTGTACTTTGTGTTTTGAGGTATAGTTGGGGCCTTGTCGCCGGGTTTTCCATACTACTCTCCGGTTGTACTTAGATGCTCTGTAGACATGTTGTGGGTGGTGTACGATGTTGGATAATGAAATAGAAGTGTTGGTATTTGGCAAACATGTTTTCCCTCATAATTATGAACTTGTAATATTTTTAAAATTGTAAAATAAATATCCTTTGAGTAATGGAAAAGGAATGTGGACCGCTTGACTCTTTCATGTATATTTCTTGCGACTAAGTCTTAAATTAATCATGGGTAAGGTTGGGTAGAAGGCATCAAGTAGGCTCGCTTGACCGGGGTATCTTGGTTGAGTGTCGGCCGCGCTCCCCGAGGTCAGGGCGTGACAACTAGTTCAGCAGAGTATAGACAACTGGTCCTTTACACCTAGTTTAAGTCCTATGGAGCTACCTCATGTAAATTATAAGGGTGTCTAACACCTTCACCTTAGAAGAACAAGAACCCACCCAAAATCTCACCGGTTAGCAGACTAATAAAGAAATAACCTTAGTAATTAAATAGGTACCCCAGTATATCTTTAAATATTAGGTGGTGACTCTCTTTTTTCATCAACATGGAAACAACAAGTTGAATCATATTTTGACTCATGCAAAATAGGGTACAACAATATGGCGACTCTGCAGGAGATCTCATACTTAGGTTCTAACCTTAGCAGACTTAGACTAAACATGGAAATTAGGATTGTTTGTACACTGCTTTAATTGTGTTTAATTTGCAATTGTATGCCTACTTGCTCTACTTGCTCATTATTGTGCTTACCTACTTATTTTAAGTTGTTATTGCTAACATCACTATCTGTTTTCTCTTTATATATACAATCATCACACTCTTTCCCATCGAGTCTTGGCCATACACTATCACACACAATGGCACGCAAGGGTTGTCTTTTACACCCCTTTGAACCTTCTTTCAAAATTCTTTAGTTTCACATAATGGCTTTGTCAGATCATACTGACATAACTTTGTAGTATTCAGTCCAATTCAAATTAGGAAACACTATACTCTAGCAAACATAGGTCATATTGCATAAACCTTTGGTGAGTTCGTCCCTAGCATCGACACAAAATTAGGAAAACCATCCTAATGTCAACGGATCATGCACCCAACGACATAACTTCTCTAGAAAGATGAACCAATCGCAACGAGACACCTAAGATCCAAAGCAAACACTTATAAAACCTCTTTTCTCTACCAACTTAAGAAATGGAAACCAACCAAAATATCTCCGAGATCAATATGGTGATGGGAACACCACACAAGCTAAAGCAATGGTGGAAGAATATCCACCGAGAACATGGAGATGAAATCATGACACATCTAGGAGTACTAACTAGCTTGCTAAACATCTGCGATGACAAAGTGCTTACTCGCTTGCTGATAGAGTTCTAGGACCCAGCCAAAGTAGTGTTCAAGTTCACAGATTGTGAGTTAGTAACATTGGAAGAAGACGGAGCTGCCATTTACAGGGAGGAAACTGATACTACCAGTCACCATGCCTGGTCATAGGTTTCTTGATGCTTTAGGTCTGGCAAACAATCGGGGCTTGAGAAACATTGAAGATGGATGGGTTAGTTTGGACCAATTGTTCGACATGTTCGGACATCGTGAAAGCTATGAATGGTACTTGGTGCATTTTAGTGCGATCAGGCAACGTGGGAAAATCTCCGACCCATAACCTTCTCTTTGGCGCTGTTGGGATTGTTGGTTTTCCCTCAAAGAAGAGGACGGATCAATATCAACTTGTTACCCGTGGTTTTGGCAACATTCCGAGGTACCCTCCAAGCCACTTTGGTACCCATGGTGTTAGCATAAATACTCAGAGCTTTGTCCGCATGGGGGAGGGGGTATGATTTCTTCAAGGGTTGTACGCTGCTGCTTCAAATCCGGGCAACAGAGCACTTCTTTCAGCAAGAGCCCACTGTTGACTACTTTGTGGGCAGCAACAACATAATTCGAAGTCACAACGAAAGAATGAGGCATTGGGTCTCCCTACACAAACAGGAAGAGTGGGGAGATATACATATCAACTTAATCGGAGAATGGGTCGATTGGAAGCTATCATGCCTGGGTGGAAGGGCAATTCTAAGGATTCCTCAAAAGTATTTTATAGAGTTGATAGGACTCGCCCACCCTACGAGTTCTCAGGTAGTTCGGGTGGATTCAGGATGTACCTCTCTGGGCGAGGACAGCGCTGTATGAGGACGAATACGAGCAGATCCGGATACCAAGGATAAAGAGGCTTCAGGAGGAGTGGAATGATCTAGTCACAATGCCAACGGGTAAAAATTCGTGGTGCACTCAATAATATTATGTTTGGATCAATGGAGAAGACGAGCTAGCCCGCCGAGATAGAACCGAAGGAAGATCTAGAGGAAGATCTCAGTCCAATGATGATGAAGAAAAATTTGAAGAAGACCCGGAGGAAGAACCAGAAGAAGAAGAAAAAGAGACGGGGAATGATTTCGGGGACGGTTACTAGAAGTTGGTTGATTTCACCCCTTTCCCACTTCGTATCTTTATCCTGAATTCTCTCATTTCCCTAAGGGCATGTTTGCTCTAGCCCATGTAATTCTATAAATATTGGAAACAATGATGTAACCTCTGCTCCAGCCTATTAAAATCCAAATAATATCCACAAAAACAAAATTTGCTTCAGATCTGAATGTGTCAAATCTAATTGTTTGTCAAATATTCGCGACTTAGCCTACCTCCGGCAAAGAGAGGTCCCTAGAATTTTAGGGTAAGGCACTTGCCTGAATACGTGAACTAACTGCTCTGTGTGCCCATTACTTGTGCAAATACTGAAACTGACTTCTATTCTTATTTCTTTTCTTACTTTATTGTTATTCCCCAAAGAAAAGTTGGTTTGTGTTGACCCAAAACTAGCGGGACAACCGCACAATTTAAGATTGAAAGGAAAGATGTCTGCGACAAAAAACCCTACCGAGCATGCTTTGGCAATGGCTGATAGCTCGGGTCGATCGGGAGAGAAGGATGATACGAGGAACGACAAACA
The DNA here is from genome assembly GCA_002018475.1 of Nicotiana obtusifolia. NCBI lineage: Eukaryota > Viridiplantae > Streptophyta > Magnoliopsida > Solanales > Solanaceae > Nicotiana > Nicotiana obtusifolia. The sequence goes on along the minus strand of MCJB01018639.1, from coordinate 30,674 downwards.
TGCGGCCAGGATGGACCAAGAGATGGAAGAAAGTACAACACATTCGGGAATTGGCACATCTGGCAGTGATGACACTCCCACAACCACCCCATTTTCCTTCTCTAGATTCAATCCCTGACCACTTTCCTTCTACTACTCGGCAAGCCAACAATACCCCAACTTCATTAATTGTGTAATTTTTCATATGCCCATATTAGTTATTTCATGCATAACTATGTACATCGAACAGTATATGTAATGACCTTCTTTCCTTTTGAACATGCATCATGATTGGGCCTATCGATTTCTCAAAGAACTCAGGCCCAAGTCTTGTACATGTGCATTTGGGAGTCTGAAGCTTGCTGTTGTCCGTTCCTGCTATTTGTTGGGCTTGCTTCTTTTCAAGCCCAGACTAGAGTCTATCCTTTTCCCTTACTGCTTTATTAAATTTTACTATCCTTTTTTCTCATATATATATGACACTTATCATATTTGATTGAATGATTTATTTTATCTCTTTGAATCATGTAAACAATCTTGGCAAGCCCTAAAAGACATAGGATTAAAAGAAGCATTAGACTTAGTAGTAGATAGTCTTAATTCATTAATCCTATACTGTTTATAAAATTAATCTCTAGTAACAATTTTATAAAATCTTTTTGAAACCAAACAGCTTTAGCAAAGGTGACGATCTTCTCATTCAAAACAAGAAACGGAATCTGAAAATCGGCCTTCCAAAATCGAGCTTTTTCTATAAATTAAACAAGTGATGCCGCCCAGTAAAAGGCTTTTAAATGATTTCTTCGAAGCCTAAAAGATGAGTCTGAAAACCAAGGTATATCTTATACCCATTTTTACAATACCCTTATTAGAGTTACACAAATAACCATATTCACTTAAAAGCATAGTGCTTTATAACTTGGCCGAATCTTACAAGTTTTATAAACACAAACACTATATACCATACTCCAAAATCATTCAATAATATATATACAAAAATTATCTTCAAGACTTCAATAAACCTATATCCTTATAAAACCACACATCCTATTTTAAAATATTAAGTTCTAAATTAGATATAGAGTATGTCGTACCTCTAACACTAGTTAAGAAGAGTATAGACAACTAATCCTTTAATCCCAGTCTAAGTCCTATGGAGGTATCTCAGGTAGATTTTAAGGGGTTCCTAACAACTTTCCCTTAGAAGAACAAGAACCCTTGCCCAAAATCTCACCAGTTAGCAGGCTAATAAAGAAATGACCTTAGTAATTAAATAGATACCCTAGTATACCTTTAAATATTAGGTGGCGATTCTCTTTTATCATCAACAGGTAAACCACAAGTTTAATCTTGCTTTGACTCGTGCAAAAGAGGGTGCAACAATGCTCATACTAGATTTTGTACTTCGTGTGCAGATCCCAGTACATCCGGTAGAGGTGATTTTCAGGCTTTAGTCGTTGCCAGCTTTGGGGAGACTGCAAAGTAGCTGCCATATCATCCACAGTCCTTGAAGTCCTCGTTCTATTATCTTGTCTTACTGTTCTTACATTCAGACAATTGTATTTGAGGATTTTGTTTATACCTTGTTCTTCAATAGTGCTTGTGTTCTCGTTGCTACTAGATTTTGGGGTTGGTTGTAGTAGTATTTGATTTTATTCGTATATATTCTTATGATATTCTTCTGCTGTTGAGTTATTTGACCATGTTATTTCATTTTCATTAATATCACATGCAATTTTCATTGATATCATGTTGTTTCATTTTCATTGGATTACCTAGCGGGTTAGGTCAGGTGCCATCACGACTGTGGATTTTGGGTCATGACAAGAACATCTCTAAAAGCTGAGCCCAAGTGAGTGGGGCTACATCAACTGGCCTACCCTCCTCGTAAGCCTGCCACCACCTGTATGCTACTCCGAACAGCTGAAATGTAGTAGTGGCAACTCCGCTCCTCTCCACAATACCCATAGTACGAAGAATACGGTGTAACTTCTTCAAAAAACCCTACGCATCCTCAATAATTGTGCCATGATAAGTAGGAGGATGATACTTCTTAAACATCTCAAGTATCAGCAGCTCCTCCTCAGATTCCTCAGCCCTGACCTCGAGCTGAACCATAAAACTGGCTGCACTGGCATAACTCTCGGGACCTGATCAACATGGACCCACTGCTCTAGAGTTCAGGCCGCGGGAGTCTGAGCTCCTCTTCTAGCCTGAGATGTAGCTGGTTCAAGGGGAATCAATCTCGCCTAGTCTAGTGTGTCGAACATGCTAAAAAATTGTCCTAGGTTCTCCTGAAGTTCAAGGGTCACAACAGGCGCCTCGGGTGCCCCAATCGGAGCTACTGGTGGCTCCTCAGTAGTTGCTCGGGCAGGTGCTCTAGCTACACCAAGTGCCCCTCCTCAGCCTCTACCCCGGTCCCGGCCTCCCGCGGCTCTAGGAGAGGGCACGGGTGTCTGATCATCAAATCCAGCAGCGCGTGTCCTCACCATCTATGAGAGAATAGAAAGACAAAGCCTCAAATTTCGAAATCAACAAATTCACACGATATGGAATCAATCAAGTGGAATTTCCTAACTGTTCCATAGCCTCTCGAATATGAGTACAGACGTCTCCGTACCGATTCGCAAGACTCTACTAAACTTGCTTATGACTCGTAACACCTATCAACCAAAGGCTCAGATACCAACTTGTCAAGACAAATTCCCACCTTAGTATGTCGTGATAGTACCTAGTCTCTAATACTAAGTAAGTCTAACATATATTGAGAATAGAAGAAATAATAACTTAAACATCAAATTAAACTGTTGAACTATCAAAATAAAACTCAAACAGTATAGTTGTTCAATAACTCCTAAAATCCGGTGGAACTGAGTCATAATCTCTAACATGAATTCACTTAGGATCTTTAAATAATACTGTCTGAAGTGAAAATAAACAGACATACAGCCAGAAGTAAAATATTACACCGAGGCATGTGAGCGTCGAGCAGGTATTCCTTGAAGTCTCCGAGATAACTAATCGATCACTGTCGTCCGACACGAGCGGATGTTCCTAGATCTGCTCAAAAATGTGCGTAAGTATAGTATGAGTATGCCATAATGTCACCCAGTAAGTATCAAGCCTAACCTCAGTAGAGTAGTGAAAAGGTTAATTCAAGACGCCTATTAGACATAGAAACCTGTGCAAGATATAGACATAATCTAACAATGAATAATAAAGGCAATTAAAGGACAATAAAGCAATTTATCAATAAGTGGCTAACAACGAAAATAAGCAACAGAGGACTGTAAAAGGATACATGTGATAAAACAATGAGTAACTTCAATCAAAATGCGAATGGTAAGGAATAAGTAAGCAAGAATAATAACTATTCAACTCATCAAGTCTTTCCAGCATAGAATGTACAACAAGAATCATACTGAGGTACCACACCTCATATTTACATTTCATGAGTCTCAATCACAACTTTCCTTATACCACCGTGTAAGCCTTGTATTTGTATTTTTTAAAATATTTTTCCTAAATAGATACACGCGCTTTAGCCACCTTATCTCGTCGTGTGACTTCAAGTAATTCCCTTACTAGCAACACGCGCATAAATCCCAGCTTATCTCTCCGCATGCACATTAACCCCTACCCGTATACCGCCCCATGCGCATGAATAATAATACACAATAATTAACTCGCACCATACGTTCCCAAATGCCACAATATTGCGAAAATCACAATACGAATATTACCACAACGTTTAGACCACGGCTCAACCACAATGTGTACAAGGATCTCAAAATAACAAATGAAGGAGAACTACTCAACAAGGAACTTCAACCTCAATGTGTTAATAGCTTTTACGACTTCAACTTCAATAACTCAAAATGAAGATATTCCCACGGAATGACAATTTCCAATTTAAATGTGTAACATAAGCTTAACGAAGAAAGAGATAGTATGAAATGACAACTACGTCAAAATGCATAACAATAAAAGAGGCACATGACAATAAGAGAGGTAACAACGTCAATCAAGGCATATAAGAGCAAGTTTGACAATAAAAGATAGGACATGTGTTAACAACGTCGAATAAAGCATGTAAGAGTAATTTAACAATGGAAGATATAGCATGGTATGACAATATCAATAAATGCATGAAAGAACCTAAGAGTCTAAACCAGTCAAAATACCACAAATAAGCCCGTGTACACACTTGTCACCTTGTGTACACATCTTCCACATAATTCAAATAACACAATAACCCAAATCCTAAGGGTAGTTCCCCCACACAAAGTTAGGTAAGATACTTACCTCAATTATGCCAAACTCAAAAATAGCCTTTCCCCTAAAATCTACTTCCATAAGGCTCAAATCTAACAAAAATGACTTAATAACATCAAACAGTGCAAGAGAATCTAATTATGATAAAGATATGATCTTTCCCGAAAAGCCAACAAAAGTCATCCCTGGGCTCGCCCAGTCAATACCCGGGTCCAAGGGTAGATCCCGGCTACTCATAACCCAACGAGTCCATATATGTGTTTCGTTTTCAAATCTGAGTCCATATATGTGTTTTGTCTTTAAGTCCCGACTCCCAGCCCTTTTATTCAGTTGCAGTACGAACCCTCGTAATTGCGAAGAAAGTCTCGCAATTGCGGCCTCTGAAAGCCTAAGCGGGAAGTCACAAATGTGACACTAGCTTCGCATTTGCGAAGCCTATCCCCATCGCAATTGCGATGAAATTATTACAAATGCGATACTACCCAGTCTAGCCTATTTTTTTGCAAATGAGATCAAGGCATCACAATTGCGATACCTGAGACCCCTTTTCTATGATCGCAATTGCGATGCTGGTGTTCACAATTGCGACATCAGAGAAACCAGCACACCAACAACTTGATTTAGTTCAAAATCATTCTGAAACAAGTCCGAAACTCACCTAAGCCCTCAAGGCTCCAAATCAAAGATCCACACAAGCCTAAAAATATCAAACGAACTTATTTGCACGATCAAATCATAAAAATAACATCTAGAACTATGAAATAGACACCAAAATGCATGAAATTCAAAAAAAAAACTCAAGAACCTCTAGAATTGCAACCAAGCATGAAAATTCTATCAAACCAACTCTGATTGGCACCAAATTTTGTAGACAAGTTTAAAATATAAAAACGGACCTATGCCAAGTCCCAGATCCAAATTCCGAACCTGTTAGCCAAAAAGTCAATCTACGTCAAACTTGGAAAAACTTCTAAACCTAAAATTGTCAACTTTCGGCAAGCCAAATCAACCAAGGGACATTTGAATTCGATTCTGGGCATCCGCCAAAATCCAAGATCACTATACAAAAGTATCGGATCCAGCAAAACACCACTCTGGGGTTGTTTTCATAAAACCACAAATACACATGTTTGAAGCATAATAGAGGAAATGCGGCTCAAATATACAAAATGACTAGTTAGGTCGTTACAATCTCATACATTCAAATAGAACTTCAATCGAGTATACCAATTAGGTAGTGACTAAAGAACATAAAATCAAGAGGCCTTATATATAAGGCCTCTTATTATAGTTTGACTTTATTCTACAGTTCTATCAAACTATAACGACCCAACCGATCGATTTGAGCATTTGCATTTTGTTCTATTGTTTGAAGTCTTGAGTAGCTTCATATGATGTATTATGAATTGTATAAATTGATGGTTTTGGTTTTTCAGGTGATTCGAAATTGCTTTGGAAGAATGAATCTCATGTTAGAAGTAGTAAGTTGGAAGAGTTGACCAAGTTTAACTTTGTGTATTTGAGCCCGGATTAGAGTTTTGATGATTCTGTTAGGTCCAGAGTAATTTTGGAGTTGGGTGTATGCCTGAATTTGTATTTTGATATTTCTAGAAGGTTTTGGCACTATTTGGCATAAGTTAAAAATTTGGAGGTTTAGAATGTTCATAAGTTTGACCGAGAGTTAACTTTGATTATATGGGGTTCAAATTTTTGTTCCAAGAGTTGGATTATCTTCGATGTGTCAGTTGAAACTCGTGTGAAAAATTTGAAGTCATTTTGGGTTAAGCACGAGTTTTAGAAGTTGAAAGTTTAAAAGATTATTAAGTTGGATTTGATGTGCGATTCGTGGTTTTGATGTATTTATGCGTGATTTGAGGCCTTGAGTAAGTCATGTTATGTTGGGACTTGTTTGTATGTTCGAACGAGGTCCTAAGGGGCTCGGGTGTGTTTCAGATTAATTTCAGATCATTTTTACGCCATTCTCAGCTGTTGGTCTTTTGCTATTGGGTTATACATCACGATCGCGGAAGATTATCAAAGTCGGAGATGATCCAAATATGAATGTTATATTCCTTTGTGTCTAGTTTTTAGAATATCAAACCGTTTGTTATTTGGAGTTTTGTACAAAAAGTTATGGATACGCTGCAGGCTGTCTAAGAAGAGTTTGGGAAGGATTAATATAAATTCGTTCATCGTGATCGCAGGGAAATGGCCGCGATCGCATAGGGTAAAAATATGATGGAAAAATTTGGAATTGCGATGGGGAGGTTGGTGACTGCGATTGCGAAGGGTACCTCTGGAGCAGTGTGCAAACACTCTATTTCGAAGGTCACAGTCATTTATCATATTTTGAGCTATGAAGCTCAGAGTTGGGAAATTTTTGAGGCGATTTTTACTACATAGATTGGGGTAAGCGCGTTCTACTCGATTTTTGATTATATTTGACGAAACTATCTTTGATTCTGGCATGTGGATAATGAATTTTAAAGACAATTGCGGGTTTCTGTCTAAACTTTCCTAAAGTGAAAATTTGAATTTTGAACATCGATTCGGAGTCGGATTTGAGTGCAACTAGTATGGTTAGACTCGTAATTAAATGGTTTGTCGGATTGTTTGAGTTTTGACGGGTTCCTAGGTGCGGGCCTGGGTTTGACTTTTTTGTTGACCTTGAGTAATTGAATAAAGATTCGACCTTTATCATTTGCGTTTGTTTTATTTGATATTATTTGATGTATTTGAGTTGCTTTGGGCTAGTGTCGAGCCGTTCAGAGGTTTATTCGTGTGGGATGGCATTTCTAGTGTGTTGTTTGGTTTGGTCGGTATTTCTTTGGCATGTTTGAGGTAAGTATATCATCTAAACTTGGTTGAGGCAGTAGTTTCCTGAATTATTTGTGATAGTCACGTGCTATAGGTGCGTATGTGTGTGGAGTTTGAACCCATGTGCGAGTATGGGGATATTTATCCATGCTCGAGTTAGTGCTTAGGCTATGATATGCCTAGAATTGACTGTTAAGCTGTAAGCTATGATATTTCTCATATTTGTAACATTGTTGTGAAATATCTTAGCCATATTTGAGGTTACAAAGAGGCTAATTCCCTGAATAAACTTGGTAATTGCTAATTTTGTGATGAAATTTCCGATCTGAGCTATGATAACACACTTTGCACATGCCTATACTTTAGCATGTTATTATGCCAGTTCAAGAGCATGAAATTTGAAAATTATTCATCATACATGTGTTCTTGTATACTTGCTTCTGTGTGTTATGATTTACACTGGATGCACGTGAACACGCTGGGCGAATTGTGTTGTTACGTATGTGACCACGCCGCGCAGATTGTGTTGTTATATCTGTGACCACGTCGGACGAATTATGATATTGTGTCTGTGGCCACGCCGGGCGGATTGTGATAATGGTACCTGAGTTGTCTGTGCAACACGTGAGTTGTCCGTGCGGATTGATATCATTAGAATGTGAGTTGTCTGTGCAGCACGTGATTTGTCCATGCGGATCCAGATATTGATATTACAGCACGTGAGTTCGTGCACGTGAGTTGTCCGTGCGGATTGTTATTATTATCACGTGTGTTGTTCATGCAGCACGTGAGTTTTTTCTGTAGCGTGTGGATACGGATCCATCCCCCTAGGGTCACCCTCTCATGTTTCTCTCCTGAAAGTGTACACGCGGAATGTGAGAAACCGATGGTTATCTAGTTGATGAGAGCTCTGGGAGAGCTAGTTACTACTATTTAGATCGGGATGCACGTCGAAACAGACCTTATTATCCCATTGTTATTTGGATCAGGTTGCGCGCCGCAATGGACTGATATGTGGTTATTGCATTTCATCTTTACTTGCAATTTTCTTGAATGTTTACCTTATTTACTTGCATATCTTCCTTATATGCTGGATTGTTGCCTGAGTAGAACACTTTAAAGCAAACAATTGTGAGCACCAAAGTGGTTTTACCTGAGATTTCCTGATTTGATCATAAATCTGTTTTATACTTGTTGAAATTATGAACTGTACAGGTGATAACGAGTATCATTTGTGATTCATGCTTTTATTATCTCGTCGAGGTTAGTTAGGATACTTATTGAGTACACGGGGTCAGTTGTACTCATACTACACTTATGCACCTTGCGTGGAGATACTAGAGCTAATGTTGCTATGAATGGAGAGAGTTGGCATTGAAGGTGTACCCGCGTTCTAGATTTTGCTATCACTAGTTCTTGGTAGTTCTAGATTTGAGATTCTATTCATGTACATTTCAAACAGATGTTGTATCATTTTTAGTTCAGTTTGTACATCTAAGTCTTAGTGGTTCATGACTTGTAATACCAGTCCTTGGGAAATTGTATTAAGCTTGAGCTATTTCACCTTTGGCTCTTAAATTTATTATTAAATTGTATTTACTATTATTTGGCTTGCCTAACGAGTTGGGTAATGATGGTAGGCTATAATCTCGTGTTTTAGTCTCTTAGTGCACTCTAATTTACTAAACTTTTATTGTGTTTCAGCTTTAATCGCTAGTGTTTTGCACTTATTGGGTGTTTTATGCCTTGTAGGAGTGATTCCGAGCTATGTAGATGTTATGAAATGAATTTGAGTGATTTGGAGCTTTGAAGTCTGAGTAAAAGCCCAAGGGATTAAGCCGGGATCGTATTTGGGGGTCGAGGACCAAGTCTAGACATCAAAACGCAAGAAAGATTTGTATTCTGAGAAAACTTCACTAGTGCGCAGCATGGGGTGACACGCCATGTAGGGCATTAGTGAGGAAATCCAGAGAGTTGAAATCTGTTAGATAGGAGGAAAATGGGCAGCCGCACCACACGCCGCACTAGTGAAGTTTTGTCAAAGTATGGATTTTTCTTGCGTTTTGACTTCCAGACTTGATCCTCGACCCCCGAACACGATCCCGGCTTAATCTCTTGGGATTTTATTCAGACTTCAAAGCTCCAAATCACTCAAATTGATTCCATAACATCTACATAGTTCGAAATCACTCCTACAAGGCATAAAACATACAATAAGTGCAAAACACTAGCGATTAAAGCTGAAACACAATAAAAGTTTAGTAAATTTGAGTGCACAAGCGACTAAAATACGAGATTATAGCCTACCATCAACACCCCACACTTAAACCATTGCTCCTCCTCGAGAAATCAAGCTACACTTCATATAGACACGGCCTTTTTAAACAACTCTCCTAACTCATCGTACCAAAAATATTTAAAATAGATTAAGCACAATAACGTAACATCCTAGCCTCAAGATTTGACTCAAAAGCATCACGAATTATTTATAACTCGCTCACTTAGTCTAACACAGAGGTCAAAGAAATTACCTTTCCTTCATGAATCAAGTGTCCTCACACAACAATAGAGAGTACTTCCGCACACAATAAAAATTAAGAACAATTAGGAACTCAAGATAGAAAGAATTCACTCACTCTCAGAAACAACATTTATATGCTACAAATGATGAACCATAGGCTTGCTCGTAGTGTACAAATCTACTAATCGAGCTCATTAAGTTAAGGATACAATAGGAGTTTCATTGGTTGTAATGTAGGTTGTGGGATGGGTGGAATACATTTAGATATAGGAGTGACTACTCCTCCTTAAGCACTTTAATACATATACGTTAACAATTCAAAACCCCACACTTATGTCAAACCAAAACTCCACCTTCACATCAATATTCATTAACTCCCAACTTCTTTAAGCACAATTACATCAAGCTTCACCACTATCAAGGAATATTTTGCGCAATTATACACTTACTTTTCTTTTTCTTTTCTTATTCACTTCAAGTGGCTCTTACTTTTTTCAAAACAATGCACCTTCTTCCTTATTTTATTAGTTCCACTCAAAAGCCAAACCAACCACCGCACACTTCAACTTTTACAAAGTTCATAACAAATTTCAGTGCTCACGAGAGGTAAGTGTTTCAAATAGATGGTCAATTCAAACAAACGGGTATGGTTTGTACTGTGGTTGCCAAAGAAACCTGATTACAGGCTCAAAAGGGTTAACTACGATACATAACAATTAGGTGTGTACAAGCATATAACTAGCTCAACAAAGAAATACCTAAGTCACTTCCAAGACTGAACAAAACTACTACTCACTTTACAAACACACGGGGCAAGTTCTAGACATCAAATGCAATGCACAGAATAACATAAAACCCCACACCAACATGGCACATAACTCTCTCAAGATTGGATTATCAAGACACTCTAGTCAAAGCAGTTAAGCAAAGTTAAGATCATGCAATTTAAGGTACTTATACAAGAGTTAAAAACTGAGCCAAAGTGTCACACTAAAGCACTCACTATTCTTAAAGCATAATAAAGTCAAAAGATATTTCTTTCCACTCAAACCATCGCACAACGGTTCCTACTGCTCTACAAAACAAAAACTAACTACACCAGGTTTAAACAATAACCTTGGAAAAGAACTGCGGCACAAAAAAAATCAAGGGGGAATTAATATACTACCTAACAAAAAATAATATTTTTTGTCTTTTCTTTCGACTTTAATCCCTCAAGAAACCCGTTAAATAATATCTATCATATGCAAAAATCAAAAATTTTAAATTTTTATGGTTTTTTCAATTTTTCTATCTCTAACTACTACAACAAAAACTAAACAAATATATATACAACATACAATTATCCCCCACCCCACACTTTAAGTTATGGCATGTCCCCATGATACACATTTAAAAAGCATAAGGTAAAGGAAACTTCTTTGAACATCTAGTCGGGGTCTGAGTCGAAGTCGAGATCCATTCCACGCCTTCGAACTAATGCGCACATCCATGCAGATAGCTTCTTCTCCGCCTTCTTGGGGTGCACCCTACACTTATCTTTCTCACTCAGTTCAGACATCTCTTTCGAGCCCCTCACTTTTCACTCAACACTTGCAGCTGGCCTCTCCTTTTTCACCCCAGTTTCTACATTCATATTGAAAGTCACAGTCTCCTCACCTACATTCTCTCGTGTATATCTAATATTGCTCTACTCGTTGCTAAGAATGAACTTCCTAAGATGAGGGGGACCTCTTGGATCTCCTCCATATTCACCACTATAAAGTCTGCAGGAAATACAAACTAATCTACCCGAACTATAACATCTTCCACTATCTCCTCGGGTATCAGAGTTGTTTGATCTGCCAGCTGCAAAGATATTGGAACTGACCTTATCTCTCCAATCTCCTTCTCTACTTTTCTGTAAATAAATAGAGGCATTAGATTGATTGAGGCAGCAGAATCACATAAAGACTTATCAAAATTTATAGAGCTTAAAGAGCAAGGTAGAGTAAAACTCACTAGATCTCCATACTTTTGTGGGAGTTTGTTTGCAATATAGCACTGCAATGCTCTGTGAGCTTAACCAATGGGGTCTCGTCTATCTTCCTCTTCTTTTTTGAGATCTCCTTCAAGAATTTTGCATAAGCTGGCATTAGTGAGAGCACTTATGTGAATGGCAAATTCACATTAACCTGTTTCAACATATCCAGAAATCTCTCAACTTGTTTGTCCAGCTTTTCTCTATATAGCTTTTGAGGGAAGGGTAGAGCAGGCATATTCTCACTCTCATTAGATTCATCCTTTCTCGAAGTTTCCTCCTCCTCCTTTTTTTCACTCCCTTCTTGCCTTTTTTTCTTATCAATTTCATTCTTCAACTGCTCTACATTTTCAAGTACCACCTCTTATTGGATGGGAGAGGTATCTTTCAACACATGCCCGCTTCTCAAGGTCACAACATTTACTATTTCATTGGGATTTCTCTCAGTATCGGCTGGCAGAGTTCCTGGAATCCTCTCAGACAAAAAGAGTGGCTAGCTGCCAAACTTGTCTTTCCAAGTTTCGAAAACCAGTACCTATTTCTTTGATAGACGCTCCATGTTCCCGTATAGCTGTACTATGAGTTTCAAGCCTCTCATCAGTCTTGATAATGAAAGCCTTCATTAGATCCTCTAGACTAGGTTGAATGGGCCATTGAGGCTGAAATTGATGCCTCTGCTGATTTTGGTATGCTAGAGCTCCTTGTCCCTGCAGTCTAGGGTTATTTTGTTGTCAAGCATTCATAGTACCTCCAGGTGAACTCCATGAAAAACTGGGGTGCCTTTGACCCATTGCATTATAATTTCCCACAGCATTCACTTCCTTAATTGAGGCCTGACACTCATGAGTAGGGTGCCTCTTCAACATATGTCAGAAACTGCATGAGGCTCACTTCATATCGAGGCTAAGGTCATATTCCTTATCTCTTTGTCCATAGAGTCAAGTTGTACCTGCACAGATGTGTTAGCATCAACCTGGTAAACACCAGTTGATCTTCTTCTTTCAGCACCTCGGAGGGCCACTGATTTGCATCTTCAGATAACTCATCAAGAATTTTGACTATCTCCTCTGGAGTCTTCTTCATTAATGGACCTCCAGCTGCATTGCTCAATACTCTACGTGAGGCCGGTGTCAATCAATCCCAAATGTCCTGGAGTTGCATCCAAAGTTCAATTCTGCTATGTTACACTTTCTAATAATCTCCTTAAACCTCTCTCATGCGTCAAAAATAGTTTCATTCTCTTTCTGGCTTAAGTTATGGATCTCTCTTCTAAACTTGCCCATTTTATCTGATGCGAAATGTTTATCAAGAAATTTTCTGGTCATCTAATCCCATGTTCGAATCGATCCATGAGGTAAGCTTCGAAGCCACTGCTTCGTATCATCTTTGAGTGTGAAGGGGAATGCCCTTAAGTAAACTGTATCTTGTGACACACCATTGTATTGAACGGTGTTCATAATCTCCTCAAAGTCCACCAGATGTGTATTTGGATCTTTGTTCATCTTCCCTCTGAAGTCACGGCAATTTTGAAGGGTTTGAAGCAACCCTTACTTTAACTTGATGTTCATTATGTCTGAGACCCCTCTCTTCTTCATAGATGTTCTGTGCATTACTAATAGCTACTTCCACAACATCCCATGCAGCTTGATCTCTTCGTTTGGCTGCTTCTCTCGTAGCCAAATCTACATTATCTTTACTGTTTCCAGCCATATCATTGGTTGAGGATTGCCCAACCTTTTCTAACTTCTCGGTGAGACTGCTTTTCTTCTTCAGATGTCGCAGTTGTTTTTCAATTTCTGGCTTGTATGGTAGCACTTCCTCCGCAGAAGTTCGAGTCATGCACCAATCTAACCTGTAACCTCCGCACAGTCCAAGAACACCAAAGGTAAAAAGAGAAAAATAAAATAAAATAAAAGAAAAATTCCTGAATTAGCACTACAAACTATTTCAAACACTATTGATTGCCAATCCCTGAAAACGATGCCAAAATTTGACGAGTGCAAAACACCACTTTAATTATGCCGCTAGTTAATGATAGTATAGTATGATATCGTATCCACAAGTATTGGTGTTAAATAGTATTATCGTAGTTTGTAGCTAGATTGCAATCCAAGATGATCAACAATTTAGATTTATGTGATTAAAACTACAATTAACTACAAATCAAAAGCTATTGACTAATGACAATCACAACCAAGGTAAGCAAGTAAATTATTAGTGGGAGAAAGTTGGGGTTGATTGGATTGGTGCAAGATAATTGCATGAGATCTAACTCTAGATAATTCACTTCTAATGTTTAAGTGAGTCTCTCGAATTCACTTAATTATTAGTTCAACGTTTAGCAGAAACTCCTCTCTCGATTAAGTCTCAACCTCACAAGATGAACCAATTTAAGCATGTGAAGATATGCAAGAATGCGTAGTAGATTGGTCTTTAGGAGAACCTCTCTAGATTATCCTCCTAAGTAGGTGTAATCAATAATTCAACTAGCCTCTTTCGATTACTAAGAAGAATTAATGAATTCAACCAACAATATAATGCAAAGATATCACAACTTATGCCTCTCTCTATTACATGATCATGTGATTATAGATGCAACAATTAAATCATCCAAAAACGCTTCAATACATAACAACTAGAGTTATAATTCACAAACAAATATCAATACACCAAATCCATCAAACCCTAGAGAGAACTACTCCATAGCTATGGAGCAATTCATCACAAATATGTTTAAAGTAAAGAAAAACATAAAACGATCCAAACTCGTGTCTTGAGTGAGGTTGAATGATGAATTCCTTGTGCTTTTGCTTCTCCAACTCCTCCTTAGCACCTCCTTAGGTCTTCAATGTGTCAAAAGTCCCAAAAATAATATTTTTTCATGTATTTATACCAAGTAGGGTCGGGCCTAGATGGAATCACCTTTTCCTATGCGAAATAGGATTTTACTCTGTAAAATTTGCACAGGCGCACCGCATGGGGCTACGCACCATGTGGGGCATTAGTGGGGAAATCCAAAGATTTGAAATCAGTCAGACAACAGGAAATTAGAAGCCACAGCACGCCACTCGCCACCCAATGCGCCGCACTAGTGAAGTTTTCTCATAGTACGAATTTTTCTTGCGTTTTGACGTCCAGAGTTGGTCCTCGGCCCCCGAACATGATCCTGGCTTAATCCCTTGGGCTTTTACTCAGACATCAATGCTCCAAATCACTCAAATTCATTTCATAACATCTATATAGCTCGCAATCGCTCCGACTAAGGCCTAAAACCCACAATAAGTGCAAAACACTCGCTATTAAAGCTCAAACACAATAAAAGTTCAGTAAATTAGAGTGCACTAAGCGACTAAAACACGAGATTATAGCCTACCATCATTGGGTTAGGTGCCATCATGACTAGTTAGATTTTGGGTGGTGACAAGTTGGTGTCAGAGCTCTAGGTTCATAGTTAATATGAGTCACGAGCAAGTGTCTAGTAGAGTCTTACGGATCGGTATGATGATGTCCATACCCATCTTCGAGAGGCTACATGGCATCTAGGATAAGCTTCCCATCTTTCCTTCTTTATTGTGTGGCATTGACTCAGCTTGAAGCATATATCTTTGATTTCATTCCATCCACTCGTATGTTATGTGAGTGCTCGGT
This sequence comes from Nicotiana obtusifolia, assembly GCA_002018475.1. NCBI lineage: Eukaryota > Viridiplantae > Streptophyta > Magnoliopsida > Solanales > Solanaceae > Nicotiana > Nicotiana obtusifolia. The sequence continues at coordinate 15,414 of MCJB01018639.1, read as the reverse complement.
CTGTGCACCGATGCCTTGTGATTCTATGGATGGGGTGCGAGATGTGTTTTCTATATTTTGGTGATAGGCCAGTCTGGAGGACTTGAGGCTAGGTTTTGACCATAGCTTAGGCTCGCTAGTTTCAGTTGTGTGAGCATGTGCTTTTGGAGTTATATGTACGGTAGTGTCCCTAGGAGTGGGATTTATGGGTCGGTGAGTGGTTGGATGGTTATACGATGAATAATATGTGACCGCGTGATGTGTTCATATGGCTTAGATGAAAGAAGAAGGGTAGCTTGGAATGCGAAAAGGACTATTGGGTGCTTGATCTGTCTCGATGTGTTGTACAGTCTCAAGTTATGAGCGTGTTGAGGGATCTTTTATATTGTCCAGTTATGGGATGAAATAGATTCTTATGTCTTGTAGACGAGTTCAGACTCGGCAAGAGTAAGTGATTGCATAGTAGTTGTGGCCGTGAAAGGGCATAGAGAGATGCCAGTTTGAGGCTAAGCAAGAGGGCCATCTCCTGTAAAATGTTTTGAGGATGTGTGATCCTTATGATGTTTGTCTAGAGAGTTTCTTTCAACCAGTGAGTTACATATGTTGCAATTTGAGTTTGGATCGCTTGAGGAAGTTGACTTGACTATCACAAGAATGAATGTCCGTTTAGCAGAAGATTTGAGGTGTTTTATGATTAGTGTTACATGAGTTCATGAAGGATTTTGTTGAATTTGCAATGCGGGATTATGGCAGTAAGGGAGTAAGAGTATTATGGGTTATCGGATGTTGTGATCTATGAATTTGAACCCAGTGGACAGTCTTCTATTGACAAATGGATTGCATGGTCATGAGTTATATTAGTTTTGGCCTTAGAGATGCTTGTTGGTCAGTTATGACTTGAAGAGGTTGATTTCGAGGGTGACTCGAGTAAGGAAATTTTTTTATGCATGATGCATTACACCTTATAGATTTATGGAAGTCTTGTAATGGTTTAAGTTTGTTGTTCGTGATGGATGTAGAGTACTAAGAAAAGGGAGACACTCAGTTGCGTTAAAGTGGGGTTATTTCTTTAGGTGTTGGTGTGCTAATAGGGCACAAGTCGTTCAGCTTGTTTGGGTGGTGCATTTGAGTTTATAATAGGGCGGATGACTCTCGAGAATGGTTCTAATGAGTTCAAGATTCATACGTGGCGTTTAAGGATTTTCCACATTTGTATATGGCTAAGATCTGAGTTTTGCATTGGATGGTGCCAAGACTTGCAGTATTTCTATATCATTATGGATTCTCCATTTCAATATCAGAAAGGTAAAGGATACAACATTTGATTCACATAAGGTCACTTCAGAGTAGGCATTTTGGTTGTGGTACTATTGGATGCTGAAGAGGGAACACAATGGCTCATGGGCTTAGGACGACGTGGTTTCATACTAGGATCTCGTGTGACGAATTTTGGTTGAGGATCGTGGTATTATGGCAAGGAAAGGTTTTAATTTGAAGGCAATTTAGAAGAAACTCGGAGAAATAGGACAAGTTGGATCAGTATGGTAATGCTATGATGGATCCTTTTGGTTCTTCCGATGTGGTGAAGCTTTACCGGTGTTTTGTTGCAATACTTGATAAGTGTGGATTTTAACCACTTATTAGTATCTTCTTACTTCAGTTTTAGTCCGAAAGTGTTGATTTCCGTTCCCAGAACTACTGAAATTGTGAAAATTGTAGAAATGTTGGAGAATTTGACTTTAATGTAGAAATCCAACTTAAAAAGGAGTGTTCCGGCTCATAAGGCAAGAAGGAGCACAACAAGCCAAAAGTGCGATCTGCAGAAGTAATTCTGCGGTAGCAGAACAAAGCATGGACCGCAAAATTTTCTCTACAGCCGCAAATATGGTGTTGAAGCCTAGATGATGATTGAAGCAAAGTATGGACCGCATACAAATTTTGCGGCCGCAAAACATGGTTCGCACTGACAAGAATTCAAAAAGTTCAGAGAGTGCAAAACAACCAAGAGTGAAGCTTTGCCAAATGTGCAGTCATAGAAGGAAACTTGTGGCTGCAGGAGATGAAGTGCAACCATATACCAAATTGTGCGGCTGCAGAATCCCTCAACCTACAGAACCAAGTAAACGGCCGATAGAATTGTGCAACCGTCGAACCTCCCAAAGGGCATTATTGTCAGCAAATTTTGGGCCACTATAAATAGGTGGGAATCACTTTTTTAGGGAAGTTTGGTAGTTTTTTGAGCTATAGCCGCTGTAGTTTACCACTTTTGGTCATTTGTGACCTATTTAAGTTAAAAACACATTAGATTATCATTTTAATTTTATATTATGGCTTTAATTAGTGTTTCTTCTTTATTTTCTTCCATTTCTATTATTTGTAGCTAGATATTTTTCGGGTTGTAACCCAACCCTAGTGTGTAAACCTTATGGGTAATTGATCTAATACTTGTTTATGATTGGGTGTTTGTTATTTAGCCTTGTTCATGCTTTCTTTTTAGAATTAATGGTTGCAAATATTAATTCATGCCTTTTTGACTTGGTTCTTACTTGAGAAAGAGGGACCTAGTCTAGGAAAATTTGGCTAACAAGAAATTGGGCTAGTTAAGGTTTTGGCTAGCCTAATTAAAGGGTTTGAACTAGCGACAGGGAAAATCCAAATTGAGTTCGTATCAACTATTTGACTTGATACCCAAATTGGTGTCGAGAAAGCCAAATTAGGCAAAAATCACTCTATGACCGAGAGTATTGAGCGGGTAACTTAGATTTGAGAGCTATAATACACCCCGATCACTAAAACAAGTGTTAATGTAATTAACCCATTAGGCTAACATCTAGGTGAAGGTTACATCCTTAGGCCTTTTACCCATTTGAAAAACGACAAAAGCAATTGCTCAATCTCTAGTTTCCTTTCTATAGTTAGTCATTGCTAGTATAGATTGTAGAAGTAAATTACAAAACCATCTTTTTTGGAAGTGTAATTGAGCTATTTCATCTACGCTCATCAAGTATACACCCTAACACCCACATTTAATTCCTTGAGGAAATCGACCCTGACTGATTGTTGGGTGTGGATCAATTTTTGGCGCCGTTGCCAGGGAGTTTTAACAGTCTTAGCTATATATTTGAGTGTGCTTTTGGAATATCTTCTTTCTCTTCCGTGTTACTAACTTGTTGAAAAAAACACAGGCACACACATGGAGAACAATGAGCTCGAAATTATTCCTTTGAGGGACTTGGATGATGAGGTGGAACAACATAATTAGGTACTTCAAGTAGCACAACCTAATCGGTGAGGCAAGGTACCATAAGACAACGTGCCCGTACCACCCCCACCTTCAACACATACACCACAAGTGGCTCAACACCGGATATTGCCCAATGAAGGTTTTGCTAGTGCAATAGTCCTCCCCGTAATAGGGCATGTAACTTTTAAATCACCAATGTGATGCTCACTTTGCTTGAGCAACAAGGTTTCTTCACCGGTGTACCAACTTAAAATGCTTACAAACATTTGAAGGGTTTTGTGGATACATGTTGGGTGAGCAAGCTAACTAATGTTTTCGAGATTGAGATTTGCATGTGCAAGTATACAGTTCAATTTCAAAAGAAAGGTCATGAGTTCTAGACGGCACTAACAGTTTCAGATATTTAGAAGAATGCTGGCACTATCTGGTATCACCTGAGAAGACTACGCATTTCAGTAGGAGCCTTGTGTTTTGACTTACGGATGCTTCATTAATATTGCGGTACTCGCCTGGTTAATCGACTTGTGATGTTCGGATTTTGCTCTATGGCACAAAAGAATTATCGAAGTATTTCTCGTGGAATGATTTTGTATGAAGGATTTGTTAGTCATTTGAGTAGTGGAGATGGGATCAGATCTAGAGATTCTTTTGTATTCTTGTGATTTGGAGATGGGGACTTCTCAAAAGCAGAATGTTTCTTAGTTGCAAATTGTGAAGGTATAGCGAAAGTTAGGCAGGTAATAGTATGTGTTAAGGTTAGGTTATTGTGGACTTTTGAGGGGTTATTTATCTAATTGTGGATGACCGGAGTTGATTTGGATGCTCTACAGATGAGATTTGTTGACTCGGCACTGTTATTGTTGAGGGGTCTCTCATTTAGTTGGAGTTGAGAATGTTCGTATTCCGGTACGTTCTATGTGTTACTCTTCTATGCTACAACGGGTTGTGATCTGTTGGTTATTTTCACACTACACGTGTTTCTGTTTAGGCCTTGCGGCAAAATTCGAGCGAGATGGTTATTGGGGCGTTGAATGATTGTTTGCCCCTTGGTTATGGTCTTTTTGGGCTGTGGTATATTGTGTTATTTGCTTCACCATTGTTATGGCCATGCACTTCGTGCAGTTAATGTCGAATTGCGTGTGGTTGTTGATTTTGAGCATTGTGGCTTGAGGTATTCTGTAACGACCCGGCCAGTCGTTTTAAGGTCTAGTGCATCATTCAGCAGTTAGAGGCCTTGCGTAGCTTCACTTCAAGTATTATGACTTGTACGTGTGGTCAGAATTGAATTTCGGGATGTTCGGAGTTGATTTGGAAATAAAATTCTCATTTCGGAAGCTTTAAGTTGGAAGAGTTGACTAAGTTTTGAATTTTTAGTAAACGACCTCAGAATCGGGATTTGAAAGTATCAATAGGTTCGTATGATGATTTCTGAGTTGGGCATTTTTCCGGATCGGGTTTTAGGTGACCTGAGAGATTTCGGTGCTTATTATGGAAAGTTAGCATTTTGGGAGAATTTTTGGGTTGAAGCGTATTTTGATGTTATCGATGTCCGTTTGGGATTCTCAGCCTGGGAATAGCTCCGTATGGTAATTCTGGAGGTTTTGGGGGTCTGTAGGTCATTTCAGGGTCATTTAGCGAAAAATTTGGAATTTGGAGATTTTTAGGAAGTTAGACCTGGAGTGGACTTTTTTATACCAGGTTCGGATTCCGATTACGGATGTTGAAGTATGTCCATAATGTCAAATGAGACATGGGTGCAAAATTTGAGGTCAATCGGGCGAGATTGAATAGGTTCCGGCATCGAATGTGGAAGTTAGAAGTTCAATAGTTCATTAGACTGGAATCGATGCGCAATTCATAGTTTTGATGTTGTTTGATATGATTTGAGGCCTCGAACAAGTTTGTGTCATGTTTATGGACTTGTTGGTGTGATTGGATGGGGTCCTGAGACCCTCGGGTGTGTCTCGGATCGAGTTATACTAATATTGGACTTTTTGGAATTGCTGGTTTCTGGTCATCTGGTTTCCTCTTCTGCGATCGCGAGAAAAGGACCGCGATTGCGAAGTGTTAAGTGGACTGGTGGAATTTGTTCTAAGCGATCGCGTATATGGTGTCGCGTTTGCGAAGGTCGAGCTGGAGGTTCTTCGTGTTCGTATGGGGCTATCTCGAATGCTCTGAGTTAACTGGGCTGGCCTATTTGGGAAGAATTGTTCTATGCGATCGCGAAAGAGGAAGTGGCTCAGCATCGCGATCGCGTTCTGGGCATCGTGTCCGCGAAGAAATGATTCTGGGGGCAGAGCTGTTTGGCCTTCGCAATCGCGAGGGTTATTCCGCGATCACGAATAGAAAGGAACTGGGCAGTGGGGTTATATTTCGGGACTTAACCCATTTCTCTCACATTTTCATTTGGTTGGGCAATTTTTGGAGAACTTCAAGGGGAGATTTCATCAAGCAACACAAGATAAGTGATTTCCACCTATTGCAAGTCAAATACTTGGATTATACATAGTTTTGTACCTGAAAAATCATTGAAAATTAGTGGAAATTTGGGATTTTGGGTAGAAAACCTAAAAATTGGTATTGTTGGATTTTGACCACGAATTTGGGCATGAAATTGGGAATAAATCATATATTTGAGTTCGTAGTGTTATGGGTAATGATTATCTTCGAAAATTTTCGGAATCCGGACACGTGGGCCCGAGGGTGACTTATCAATTTTTTGAGCGGAGTTGGAAATTATTATAAATTGATTTATTATGAGTATTAGAGTATATGTTCATGGAATTTCACATTTATTTACTAGCTTTGGAGCGACCGACGCCAATTTGAGTTGGTAGAAAATCTTTGGAGCTGGTTATGGAACTTCGTAGCGAGGTAAGTCTCTTTTCTAACCTTGTAAGAGGGAATTAACCCCATAGGTGAATTGATTTAATGTGTGCTTCAATTTTTGTGGGAGCTGCATACGTATGAGGTGATGAGAGTCCGTATGTATCTACTAATTATTCTTATGTCCGGGCATTCTAGGACCCAAATCATGTTGTACTTGCGATGTTGCACCCTACTTGTTAATTTTTAATTGCTTAAATCATATTGGAACTTGATAAAGGAATTGTAAAAGGTTAAATTTCATTTACTTGAGTTTTGGACGGGTCACTTGACCATTAATAAGAATTGGTGTTTCTTAGAATATTAGCCCCTTAATAATCTTGAATTGGTTGTTTATAAAGTATTTTCTCTTCTCGTAGAGCGGGCCAAATGCCTCGGTAGCAGAGATGCATCTATGGTTCGTGTTCGACCCTCGGCAGTGCACAATTTATATATTTCTATGTTGGATCGGGTTGTACGACCTCGGCATAATTCGTGCGTAATAATTCTTGGAGTCCAATTATAGTTGGTATTGTTTCATTGGCTAGAGAGATTAACTTGTTAAATAATGGAAATTAATATGGGATATACTATTAGTGAAAGAATCGTTTATTTATTTCTTTGTTATTGAGTTTTCAACTGTATTTACATAATTTATGCTTAATTATAATTTCAGAATTTTATTGTTAGCCCATAGTAAGTGTCGAAGTCTACCCCTCGTCACTACTTCTTCGAGGTTAGACTAGATACTTACTGGGTACACGTTGTTTTACGTACTCATGCTACAGTTGCTGCACATTTTGTGCAGGTACATATATGTCTAGTGGTCTTGTGGGCGCAGAGGTGCGGTTATTGCGGGGACTAAGATGAGCTGCATCCCATGTTACGAGTCCGCAACACACAGAGTCTCCATTAGAGTCATTGACATTCTCCTGTCTAATATGTATTCCAAACAGATGTTGTATTTTATCATATTTCCTAGTTCATGCTCATACACTTGTGACACCGTATTTTAGGGGTTCCTACTAGATGCTTAGTTTGGTAGTTCACGCAATTATCATCGTTTCACCCTGTAAATTCTATGTCATACTATTTAATTAATGGAAATTATGATTCCAAAAGGAATAAAAATGAGTAATTAAGTGAATCATTCATTGTTGGCTTGCCTGACGGCGGCGTTAGGCGCCCTCACGACCTATAGTGGATTTTGGGTCGTGACATATTTCATATAGACCGGTGTTTGGATGGGCCACACATTTCAACGGGGTTATGTCGGATATGATCCTTCGTGATAGATACGTGCGTCTTGGTTTTACTATGGGTGATGGGTTCATAGCACTGTATTTGTGGTTGTACTTGCTGAGCTTGTGGGGCGATTCTCTGATTTATGTTATTTTCCATGTTTGAGTATATTTGAATTGTTGCTTATTGGTGCGCGAATTGCACGATTGGTGGCTTTACATTGTATTGGTATAGCAGGTCAGTAGAATATTGTGTTTGATGAGATGAGGTCATTGGACCTAGAATAGGTTCTATCGAATTTGATTACGGTATATTTGGAAGGAAAATGTCACTGATTAGCTTAAAATTTGGCTTTGGTTCTTGTCGGACAAGAGAGAGCTCCATGACTTGTTGATCTGATGAGTGGCTATGAGTTTCTGTGTTTTTCATTCACCGTTGGCAGTGTATAATGGTTTGGAATAAGGTTTTAGTTGATATGAGGTTTGTTACCAATACCGAGTTTGTTTTCGAGTAGCTATTGTGGCCGGAAGTTACTACTGTGAGTATCTATGTCATGTAGTATATCGTGTGTTTACATTCCTGGTTATAGATATGACTTGATAGATTTATACACTGTGCAGATGCGAGATTCGTCTTGTAAGGAATTTCGGATGTTGAAAGTTGGTTATCAAGGTTTATGGGCTAAGGTTGAAGGAAGAATCCTCGGTTAGGTTGTGTTGTCAGACTTATATGGACTGGGGTGAGATAGGATCACCCACAGGTAGGTGCATGATGAGTTTACACAGTGATTTGATGGCCTTGGAACTTACTCTTAGCACGTTAGAGGACGAACATATATTTAAGTGGGGGAGAATGTAATGACCCAACCAGTCATTTTGAGTATTTGCATTTCGTTCTGCTGTTTGAAGTCTTAAGTAGCTTTATATGATCTATTATGACTTGTGTGAATTGTCGGTTTTGGTTTTCAGGTAATTCGAAATTGATTTGGAAAAATGAATCTCATGTTAGCAGCATTAAGTTGGAAGAGTTGACCAAGTTTAGCTTTTGTGTATTTGAGCCCAGATCAGAGTTTTGATGACTCCGTTTGGTTCGGATAGTGGTTTTGGAGTTAAATGTATGCCCGAATTTGCATTTTGATATTTCTAGAAGGTTTCGGCACTATCGAATTTGATTACAGTATATTTGGAAGGATAGTGTCACTGAGCGGCTTAGAATTTTGCTATGATTCTTGTCAGATGAGAGAAAGCTCCATGACTTGTTGATCTCATGAGAGGTTATGAGTTTCTGCATGTTTCATTCACCATTGGAAGGGTATGAAGGTTTGGAACAAGGTTTTAGTTGATATGAAGTTTGTTACCGATACCGAGTTTGTTTTTGAGTAGCTATTATGGCCGGTAGTTACTGCTGTGAGTATCTGAGTCATGTGGTATATCGTGTGTTTACATTCCGGGTTATGGATATGGCTTGATACAGCTTTTTTAGAGTTTTTCAGTGTGCAGGTGCGAGATTCGGGTCCTGTAAGGAATTCCGGATGATGGAAACTGGGTATCAAGGTTTATGGGTTAAGATTGAAGGAAGAATCTTCGGTTAGACTGTGTTGTCAGACTTATATGGATTGGGGTGACATGGGATCACACACGGGTAGGTGCGTGATGAGTTTTCACAGTGATTTGATGGCTTTTGAACGACTCTTAGCACGTTAGAGGACGAACGTATGTTTAAGTGGGGGAGAATGTAACGACCCAACCAGTCGTTTTGAGCATTTATATTTCGTTATGCTGTTTGAAGTCATGAGTAGCTTCATATGATGTAGTATGACTTGTGTAAATTGTCAGTTTTTGTTTTCAGGTGATTCATAATTGATTTGGAAGAATGAATCTCATGTTAGAAGCTTTAAGTTAGAAGAGTTGACCAGGTTTGACATTTGTGTATTTGAACTCTGATCGGAGTTTTGATGATTCTGTTAGGTTCCGGATACCAATTTTGGAGTTGGGCGTATGCCCCGATTTGCATTTGGAAATTTCTAGAAGGTTTTGGCACTATTTGGCAAAAGTTGAAAATTTAGAGATTTGGAATATTCATAAGTTTGACCGAGAATTTACTTTGATGATATCGGGTTCACATTGTTGTTCTGGGAGTTGGAATAGCTTCGTTATGTCATTTGGAACTCGTGTACAAAATTTGAGGTCATTCCAGGTTGATTTGATATGGATCGGCATGAGTTGTTGGAAGTTGATAGTTCAAAAGTTCATTAAGTTTGATTTGAGGTGCGATTTGTGGTTTTGATGTTGTTATGCATGATTTGAGGCCTTGAGTAAGTCCGTGTTATGTTATGAAACTTGTTGGTATGGTCGGACGGGGTCCCGAGGAGCTGGGGTGTGTTTCGGATTGATTTCTAACCCTTTTTAGGCAATTTTCAACTACTGGTTTTTGGTTACAGGGTATATATCACGATAGCGGAGAATTGACCGCGATCGCGAAGAGTAAAATGGAAAACTAGACCTGTGAATCACATTTGCGGACGAAGCTTCGCGTTCGCGAAGAAGAAATTTTGTTATTACAGAGCTTAATTCGGAAGCCTATATCTTCCAATCTATAAGAAATTTGGAGATGATCCAAAAATAAAAATTGTAGTCTTTTATGTCTAGTTTTCGAAAAATCAAACCGTATATCATTTAAAGTTTTGTACAAAAAGTTAGAGCTAATATACGACAGGATGTCTAAGAAGAGTTTGGGAAGGGTTTATGGAAATTTATTCATCGCGATCGCGGGGAAATGACCACGATTGCATAGGATAAAAACTATTTTGGAAAATTTTGGAATCGCGATCGCGAGGTTGGTGGTTGCGATCGCGAAGGGTACCTTTGGAGTAGTGTATAAAGTACTCTATTTCGAAGGTCTTGGTCATTTTATTATATTTTGAGCTGTGGATCTCGAATTTGGGTGATTTTGGAGGCGATTCTCACCACATGGATTGGGATAAGCATTTTCTACTCGATTTTGATTATATTTCAAAATTGTATCTCGATTTTGGCATTTGGATTATGAATTTTAAAGAGAAATTTCATGTTTGTCTTAAACATTCCTAAAGTGAATGAGTGTTAGAATTTTTTGAGTTTTGTCTGGTTCCTAAGTACGAGCCCGTGTTTGACATTTTTGTTGACTTTGAGTAATCAAGTAAAGATTCGACCTTTATCGTTTGCGTTTGTTTTATTTCGCATTATTTGATGTATTTGAGTTGCATTGGGCTAGTGTCGAGCCGTTCAGAGGTTGATTCGCGCAGAATGACATTTCTAGAATGCTGTTTGGCTTGCTCGGTATTTGTTATGGCATGTTTTAGGTAAGTATCTTATTTAAACTTTGTTGAGGCATTAGTTGCCTGAATTATTTGGAGCTATGGGTGCACATATGTTTGGGGTTTGAGCCCATGTACGAGTATCGGGGTATTTATCCATGCTCGGGGTAGTACTTAGGCTATGATATGCCTAGAATTGATTATTAGCTGTAAGCTATGATGTTTCTCGTATTTGTAACATTGTTGTGAACTATCTGACCCATGTTTGAGGTTACGAAGAGGCTAATTCCCTGAACAAACTTGGTAATTGCTAATTATGTGATGAAATTTCCGACCTGAGCTATGATAGCACACTTTGCACATGCCTACACTTTAGTATGTTATTATGTCAGTTCAAGAGCATGAAATCTGATGTTTATTCATCATATACATGTGTTCTTGTATAATTGCTTGTGTGTGATATGATTTGGACTGGATGCCCGTGACCACGCTAGGTGAATTGTGTTGTTATGGTTGTTATCACGCCGGGTGGATTGTGTTGTTATGCTTGTGACCACGCCGAACGGATTGTGTTGTTATGCATGTGACTATGCCAGCCAGATTATGATATTATACATGTGACCACACCGGATGGATTGTGATATTTGCACGTGAGTTGCATGTGCGAATTGATATTATTAGTACGTGAGTTGCCCGTACAGCACGTGAATTATCTGTGCAGATCCAGATAAGGATATTAGCACGTAAATTGTCCATGCAGCACGTGAGTTGTCCGTGCAGCGTGTGGATACGAATCCATCCCCCTAGGGTCACCCTCTCATGTTTCTCTCTTGATGGTGTACACGCGGATTGTGAGAATCCGATGGTTTTCTTGTTGATGTGAGATCTGGGAGAGTTGTGTACTACTATTTGGATCGGGATGCACACCAAAATAGGCCTTATTGGCTTATTATTATTTGGATCGGGTTGCGCGCCGACAATGGATTGATATGTGGTTATTGCATTTCATCTTTACTTTCAGTTTTCTTGATTGCTTACCAGATTTACTTGCATATCATCCTTATATGCTGGATTGTTGCCTGAGCAGAACACTTTCGGACAAAGGATTGTGAGCACCAAGGTGGTTTTACCTGAGATTTCCTGATATGATCCTATATTTGTTCTATACTTATTAAATTTATGAACTGTACAGATGATAACGAGTATCATTTGTGATTTTTGCTTCTATTATCTCGCCGAGGTTAGTTAGGTTACTTATTGAGTACATGGGGTCGGTCGTACTCATACTACACTTCTGCACCTTGCATGCAGATCTTGAAACTGATGTTGCTGTGAATGGCGGAAGCTGGCATTGAAGATGTACCCGCGTTCCAGATTTCGCTACCAGTAGTTCTTGGTAGTTCTAGATTTGAGATTCTATTCATGTACATTTCAAACAGATGTTGTATCATTTTTCAATTTAGTTTGTAAAAGTATGTCTTAGTGGCTCATGACTTGTACTATTAGTCTATGGGAAATTGTATTATGATTCAGTTATTTCACTTTTGGCTTTTAATTTTATTATTAAATTGTATTTACTGTTATTTGGCTTTACTAACGGGTTGGATTAGGTGTCATCACGATTAGTTGAAATTTGAATCGTGACATTAACCACCCTTGAAGCAAACATAAAAGTTAGAAATCTTTTTGTTTACCCTAAATATTGGATAACAATTGAATTTATAGTAGGGTTAAGGATCTGTAAATTCTTTCGCTATCAAATAAAGGCGAAATTCGTAGGCTTAGAATTGAGATAATAATAGAATAATCAAATTGTCATTTAATAAGAAATTATAAAAAGAAGATAATAGAGAAGATTATGAAGAACATGTATATTTTTCTTGTCTGGCCCAAAAGTGTACCAAAAAGGGGGTGTCTTTCACCCTTATAAACCAATCTTCCCGCCTGGGGAAGCCTAGAAGTCTCTATATTTAATTTACATGGGTAAGTGCAAAGGTTACATGGGTAAGTAAAAAGGTTACAATAAAAGCTATAAACGGATTACAAAGAAAGCCTCATTTATTATGAGATTCAATACACTTAATATTCCTAAAATAGCAGTACGAGCATCATAAAGAGATATAGATGTAAGATCTGTCCGGAGGCGAGGTATAAGGGGTAAGGATCGATCCTCGATCGTGTGATCTTTCCTGAACCGACTTCGATTCTCATGTTTGACTTCGTGATTTCGGCCCAAACACTTTGACTTCGTGATTTCGGCCCAAACAATATAACTTCAGTAGTTTCCGACCCGGCTTTACAACTATTTAACCCAATACAGATAGTCCCCTCGTTTATTGGAGAGTTAGGACAATAAACGACGTGAAACTTCCCTTAATTTATTGTTATCAATCAAACGATCGATAATATCTTATACCGGGTTTCAGAAATCCTTTTTATCGACGTCTCTTGTTCTAGAGCCTCCCTGTGTGACGGCCTAGCAATGACGCACTAGTAGCTAGTACAGGTAATCATTACCTATTTTTTGCAGTGGTCTATTCTCTTACATCGAATTTAATGCTTCACGTCTCAATCGCCACTCGTATCTCAGCCATCATTCGCGTCGTACTCCGTGCCGCAGTTCTCTGAAATAGTTTAAATACTACCCTTTGGACTTGTTTCGTCTCTTTATTTTCCGTTGTTGATCCATTTATTGCTTCTTCGCTGTTCATCTTCCTCACTTCAAAAATTCTCTCTGAAAATATTATACTTCTCTTCATAGTTATGGCGAAAACTTCCAAATCCGTACCACAACGCCAGCCATCCCCCGCTCGATCTGTTGATAGGGCCGAACCCCTTGACATAGAAGGATCTTCCACAGAACTTCCATTGAATGCCTTTGTTCCAACCGGATGTTATATAGGCGTAGATTTCAAAGTTGAGAAATCATCTTCCGTGCCTGGTCGAGGTGAGCCAGTTTCCGATTATGTTAGTACTATCACTCCACAACAGCTTGACCGGGTTAAGGACGACTGCTATTGGAAAGATAAAGAAGTAATCTCACCATCCCCTGAGGAATCCATAACCACGTATGTAGAGGGATATATCAGCGTATATACATATCCCTTCACGTTTGGGCCTTTAGATCCCATAGTTGTAGACTTCTGCAAAAGATACCAAGTTACTCTTGCTCAAATTCATCCTTCTATCTGGCGTATTATTTATCTTTTCCGCTTTTTCATAGATAAGATCGAGGGAGGCCATCCTTTTAGCCTCGATCATTTGCTTAGGTTGTACAGTCCCCGGATGATTCGAGGGGGGTTAATTAAATTAGTTCGTCGGGCCACTAAGGCCCCTTTTTCAAGTATAGATGAAGATAGGGATAGAGGTTGGATGAGTCGGTTTGTTCGGGTAAAGACCTCCGATCTGATTCCTGCAGAAAGCATGCCGTTTCCGGAGAGATGGAATATGTCGCGTAAGTATTTCCGTATTTCCCTATATGAATTTTTGCCTTCGATCATCGATATGTCATTGACTTGTGATTATGCACAGCTGTTCGACAATCGCCGGCCATGATCGACAATTTGAAAGATTGGGTCAGAAAGATCGTGGCCCAGAGACCATATTCCAAACGAGCTTGGAGGGAAATATCCAAAGGCTTGTGGGAAGCCAAGAACCATGGTACAATCTGTACACGCTTGATTTTATTTAGTTGATTGAAGTTGATACCTGATAGCTAATCAAACTCACTTTGCAGGCCTGTCGAGAGATGTCGAGCTGAGATCGGCGGTTGTTACTGAGGCAGTTGTACGCCCGCCCCCTATACCAGTGAAAGAAAAAGGAAAGAAAAAGGGGGAGTCCTCCGAGCAGGTCGGGCCCAAGAAGAGGAGAAAAATGGCTGCCCGGAAAGTCCCAGTTACCACCGTTACCGTTGAAGTGAGTGAAGATTCCGGTGAAGAAGAGGGGCTCAGGCATCGTAGGAGTTCTCGAAAAGCCCCCGGACCTCCCGCGAGAGGAACCGGCGCTTCTTCCCCGATCAGTGTTGAAAAGGAAATAAGATCCGGCGAAGAGGCGAATATGCAAAGTTCGACTCATAGACCTTCGACCCTTCCAGGGATGACACGATCGCAATCGCCATCCTTTTCTGAAACGAATCAGGATACTGCCAGCCATAGGCTGGATAAAGTTCCAGTCACAGCTGGGGGTTTTGATGAATTCTTTGATGGGTGCCCGTCGGCCAGTACCTTTGGCTTCGATATTCCTCGAAGAAGCCCTCCGGCGAATCGAGCTCATTTGCACCCGATATCAAGTTGGTGAATAAGTTTCCTGCGCCGAGCCGGAATCCCGAAAGGAGTCGGATGATAACCATTGCCATTCCCGAAGATGCTCGAGCATTGGGTCCGCCTGTGGGCATAGCGAGTTACCTTCATTGCTTGGTAACC
Source organism: Nicotiana obtusifolia (assembly GCA_002018475.1). Taxonomy (NCBI): domain Eukaryota; kingdom Viridiplantae; phylum Streptophyta; class Magnoliopsida; order Solanales; family Solanaceae; genus Nicotiana; species Nicotiana obtusifolia. The sequence continues at coordinate 368 of MCJB01018639.1, read as the reverse complement.
GAAGAGGATCAGGCCGCTATGAATGCTGTTGATTGGGCCTGCCTGCTTAATGAATCGCAGCAAGCATTGAATAGAGTAAGAATCTCTCAATTCCCTTGATTATTTTCACATTCTCATTTGCACTTCCCAATTGGAGATATAACCATTTTGCAATTTTGCAGTCCTCCGTGCTCAACCACGAAGTTTTCCTTCGTATTAGGGAAGGGATGGAGCTAGAGTGGGCGCGACGCAGTCGGCTTGAAGGTACCTTGGCCAGGCTCCGTGCAGAACTGTCGGACATGAAGAAGGAATATTCTATTTGCGTTGAACGGATGCACCAAAATGAAGTTCGATCGGATCGGCTCAAGTCTGAGTTGAGCGATTCGAAA
>MCJB01018638.1:360571-379719 GCA_002018475.1 Nicotiana obtusifolia | reverse complement strand
CCCAACCCCCCCAAAGACCCTTGATTAATTTTACCTCCATCTTATTGCTGGAAAGTTGAAAGTTGATTCTCTCATCCAGATGCACTTGAATCTGCAAAGAAGCTTGCTATAGGTGTCCTGGTCTAATTTAAGAATTAGACATGGCTTGCTAGTCCCTTTTGGGTGCATTGGCGCCAAAGATAAGGAAATAGAGATATATAAATTATCTCTGTTTGTAATCATGGAAAAGAGAAAACTCACCTCTACTTAGTTCGCTTAATCATATAATAGAGAACAACTGAATTCAAGAAAATTGAAAATGAGGCAATAAAAAGAGTTTTTGATGAAGTGAGTTGCTTGCCCCTGTACAATGTCTCAATCTAGGACAAGAGTGCTAACAAACTCCAAAAAGTGTCCAGTACTAGTTACTGGGGACAATTTTGTCCAGCGAAAAAGAGTGGTTAAACATTTAGATTTAAGTGAGTGGTTTATTGGAAACAACCTCTCTATCCTTACAAGGTAGGGCAAGGTCTACACGCTACCCTCCCAAGACCCGACAGTGTGGGATATTACTGGGTATGTTGTTGCTGTTGAGTGGTTTGGAGTTGAGACTCCATCAAACATCTTCTGTTTCTCTCATTCCACAGTTACCAACAAATAACTGCAGGGATCATAAGCCAGATCTTTTTGATGAACTTATCAACTTTGAAGTTAAAATCCTTATTTTTCGTCCATAATAACATTTCATTTAGAAGAATTATAGGATAAGTAGTACAATACTTTATAAGAACAGTCAAGTCTAAATTACACAATTGTTATCAATTGATCAATTAAGTATATTAATTTGTAACTAAATTATTTCTGTTATATGAGATACAAATATGCTATGTCATCGTATCTCCCCTAGTACTTCTTTATAGACACCGATACTTGATATGATTTAACCTAGCTTGAAGTTACTGTCACTATTATCGTAAATTTTGAAACAACCGATAGTACTTACCAATTTCGAGGGAGGTAATAAAAAATAGCCATAAATCTGATAATCGAAATTTAGTCACTTTTCCATACAAAAATAAAATGTGAACGGAACACCCCTAAAAATCCGGAAATGATTGAAAATTCTATCATATTATGCTGGAGTTGAAATTTTTTACATATGAAATTCCAGCATAATGTGTGCTGGAATTCCAAACATAATATGTTAGAAGTTTATATGCAGGAGCTCATAATCCAACATACCATACTAGAACTTCCCATGTTTCATCTACGGTATTTCTGTCCAAATTTTATCTCCGCACTACTTTTTAATGATTTTACAAATGCTGACTATTTTTCAATTACCAATCCGAAAACTAGCTAGCCCATGCAATTTTCATCATTACTCGAGCCAACAATAGCCGTTCAAACTGCAAGTTTAATAAAAATCATTACTTTTCTTCGGAATGGTTTATCGGCATCATTAGATTTTGGAAAAACCAATAGTACTTGAGTCGTGCATTAAAAATATGATGTGTTATTGTGGCAATTCTTATAGACATGATAATGAATCCCAAAAATCCCAGTACTGATAGTACTAAGATTTACTTGGAAATAGGCTTGCTAGTTCAGCTCTTGGATTATCAAAGGCAATTTTTTCTGTAACAATTGATGAAAGCACTCAGAAATGACAAGCGAAAATTGTCCAAAAATAAACAAGAGAACACAAAATCACTCTGCTTTGGCTGCATTCTGCTGCAAATATCTGCAGGGAAAAGAGAGACCAAAAATTCAGACGGAAAGCATATGCTGCAAAATTTTATTTGATTGTAACTGCAAGTACAAGCTTCAAAACCACAACACAGTCGTCAAATTCTCTAGCTTCGCAAGAATAATTATGTAGGTAGTCTCAGGATAATAGATAAGGCTATAACAACTACCTTCAACGAACCACCTATTCCCTTGGGGGGAGGGGCGGTTGCGTGGGGAGGAGTAGGTGACATGTTAGCTTAAAGAAGCAGATTAAGCATGAAATTTTTTCCGGCCTCTACCAACATCTACTACTACTACTACGCCTTAATGCCAAACAAGCTGGGATCGACTATATGAATCGTCACTGATCATATCACTCACATTTATAATCATCTCAGGCCAACATTATATAACATAAAAAGTTTTAGATGTTCTTTATATTTTATACTGACATAAATCTTTCACTCCTCAAAAAGCATGGACGTAAACATGTCTCTCAACTAATAGGGTATCTCCTATATAAAATTGTAGGTATTTTTGACAGCAAACTAGAACTTTGAGCAGGTTGTCGAACTCTGATGCCTAACGGTGCAAGTGCTCATTGGCAAAAAATCAGACGTGTGGGTGGGTGAAAGCTATTGAAGAAAAAATTCCCAGCCTCCCTCCACTTTTGCTTAACCTCCTGTTTTAATTTTTTTACCAAATTAGGGAAATAATTCTCACCCCTCCAGCTCCGTTTGGCTATGGACTATGGGACTCTTTCAGTGGTGGAGGTACTGGACAAAAAAAGACCGTAGACAATGAGAGGGGTTACCAAAAGCATAAATCTTTATCAACCCTTTACCCTCCATTCACTGTATTGTCTTTTCGAAATACTGTTGAGGGAAGCAAAATGAAATCAGAAGGTAACAGGATGTCCCACTCTTTTAAGAGCAATTGATCACTTACCCTTGACTTTTTGCCCAACGCGATAGTTGATAGAGTTGCACTGTCTCATTCGAGGCATGGCATGCCAGAAGAAGATAATTCCGAGGCTGTACCATCCATGCAAATCTCATGAACAATGCAGAATACACACACATTGCTGCAACACCAGGAGGAAGAGAAGGATGAGGGTCTATATCATTTCAATTCGACGTCCATTTAAGTACAAATTTTCTACCTGAGGTCATGTTGCCTGATATCATCTCTGGTGGTTTCTGTGTGTCGACCAGTCCCTGCAAAGCACATCAATGCAAACTCAGTAGAAAGAGTTATATAGCAGGAGGCAATAACAGAAATTAAATTTTGTAGTGGGTAGGCATACAGCAATGACAAATCCCCAGTTGGCTACAGGACCCCAAAAATGAGTTGTCTTAGGACCAACAGGGCTGTTCAAAAATGCCTTGAATGCAGCCATGTGTGACGAGCTATATGAAATATCCTGCAATTTTTAAATAACAACAATTGAGACGTAAGCCTATGACAATAGTCAGTATTAGATTGAGTATTGCCAGAAGTGTTAAACACTAGATATCCTGTTAATAATTGGATACGACTAATATAGCAGCAGGCAGCAGCCAAGATAACACATAGCGTTCTGAAAGGGGAAAAGCTAAACATATTTACATTTCTGTAACCTGTCAGGAATTAACAATAAGCACTGTGAAACCACCACATCATCATTCACCACCATCACAACTACTACTACGCCTCAATCCTAAGCAAGTTGGGGCCATTGCAAGACTGCCACCAATGGACAAAATTTTCAATTTACCAAATACGAGATTGCAGACAATATCATATAGGAATCTCGAGCCTCTACCACTAATAATGTATCAATCTTTTAGATGCAATATCCAAAGAATCGAGGCTTTTATATTCTTCAATCATGTTAAATAAATAAAGAAAAAGGCAGCATATGGTGGTATTCACATACTCTATAGAACTGTTCCAACCCCAATTTACAACCCACTACATTTCAAATGATATATAGTTTTAGGCAATCTTCAACTTGTAATCAAAACCAAAACGAAAAAAGATGCTTTGATTAGAGGTATGAATTACTCACGCTTCTAATACCCTCAAATTCTCTTACTCACAACCCCATGTGTTTATTCCACTGCTTCTGATTTTCTTTTTGATATAGTATTCTGGTGCTTCTGATTTGAACATAGAGCACAGCTATTTAAGAGAGAGGATATGAAATCATAATATAGGTGTAGAGCTTTTTTTCTTTTTTTTGGAGAATGAGGTATAGAGCTATTTATGTAAAAGAGAAGAGGCTACAGACTTTCTAATGATTTTTCAAATGAGTTTCTTCTTGGAAGCTAGATTGATTTGTCAAGAGAGTTAAACAGAAAATAGCAAAAATGATCTTAATGTGTCATTAAGGCAAATATTTTGCAAGTAATTAGCTGCTCTTTAACCAGCTCATTCGGCACCTACCACAGTCACTTGAACCCCTTCCCGATTAAGATCACCACCTAACTAAAAACCACCTCCGCAACCATCTACTTCCATCTTCAACTCTAGTAACGGACTAAAATCCTATTCACCACGAACAAGCTACCAACCAAAGAAGGTCCAAAGAACAAGCTTCTATGAAAATACACACGTATAGTGAAACAAGCACCACCTTTAACATAGCAAAACATTTGCAAATTCACAATTTCGCAATCAAAATAAAATTTTATTAATTCAAATCTCCACACACATCGCTGGCTATTTGCACCTATCAATCAATTAATAAACTTAGCCTCTATCCTAAACTGTTTGGCATCTGTTACATAAATCCTCTACATCCATTCTGCTATATTTGCAAGGTTGAAGCTATACACACTCCTGGCTTCGTTACTGTAATATTAGGGGCATTTTATTCTTCCCGTTTGCACCAAGAAACACAAAAATAAAAAATTGAGCAAAAAATTGTCCCCCCCCCCCCCAAAAAAAAAAAAAAAAAAAAAAACCACCCAATCCAGGATGCTGTGGAAAAACTGTTACTTATATGGGGTGCTTTCTTTTTGCTAATGAACCTAATAATATTCAGTTTATAATTCATAAAAAATCATATCCAAACAAAAAGAGATTGTATCTTTCTGCCGTCAGAAAAACAGAAATGCAAACATTAGATTAAAATATCCATAAAATTCAAACACCCTCTATTTGTAAATTGACTTTACATCTAAAAATATTGCAAAGATTGTACCTTTAAGGAAGATCTGAAACTGAAGGATGGTTCTAACAGTGGCTTCGATTGGCGATTGTGTTTGATGACAAAGTCTACAGGGTGGTACTTTAGTGGTTTGGTTGGTGGTCGTCAAAGAATAATTTGTGTATTGGATGCTGTGAGGAACACTGCAACTTCGGTGGTCTTCCCTTCCCTTAATGACACGTTGTATTAGGGTGGGCATAATACCGATGGAATCGAAAAAACTGCCCAACCGAAAATTTTGGTGTATTCGATTTCGATTTTTGGGTCGATTTGCGATTTTATAATTTTTAAAAGTTCTATTTTTGATTGGATTTTCGATTTTCGATTTTCGATTTAACCGAACTTTTTACCGACCTACTTTTACCTTTTGGACTCTTAATTTCTAAAGTCCAATACTTCACCCATGTGAAGCCCACCCCTAATCAAACTCATCTGAATTTTACTATATGTTGTATAGTAAAATTCATGATGCAAATGATTGGTGTGGACATATCTTTGTCTATGCTGTGTAAAATTATGTTCTTTTTATTTTTTTTGCATGAAAAATAAAATAAAATTAAAAATTAAAAAGAAGAAAATCGCCATTTATTGTACAGTTGTTTTCTGTACAATAAATTGAATCTACATTGGATATAAAAATTTTAAATCATTAATAACCGAAACACTAAATCGGAAATAACTGAACCGAACCTTGAAAAAATCGCACCGAATCGTAAAAACTTTGATTTTGTTTGATTATTAATATTACAAAACTAAAAACTGATAAATCAAATTCATACTAACCGACCGGACCGACCAACGTCCACCCCTATATTGTATGACTTACTCCATTGCGTGGATTATATACGAAAATTAAATCATATATATATGGTTCACGGAGATATAAGGAATTTTAATATAAATTATGCATTTGATTTACGTTAGATAAACAATGATAATTTTAATTTTTACTTTTAACTTTTGACTTTCTAAAAAGTTTTTGGGAGAAGAGATTTGGAGTCGGGCAAGTGTGGCATAAAAATATAGTACTATATTAGGGGTCGTTTGATTAGAAATAAATTATTTCGTGATTAATTATTTCGGGATTAGTTATCTCATTCTTTTATGGGGAACAAAAAAATATTATAATATATTAGTTATACTACGATTATGTTTCAATCAAACGTGAGATAAACTCATCTCAAATTTAATTCCGAAATTAATTATTCTTTATCCCTCGTACCAAATGAGCTCTTAAGTATTAACAACCCGGAGGTTGCATATACCGGAGTGAGAATTCAACTAAAATAATTTCACATATATCTCGAGATTGTTATTCATTATCCTTGTAATCAAGCGACCACTTTTATAGTTTTCAATTAGTGTGATCTCTTGTTTACATGTTGGGATTTTTGTTCAACATATTACTGATTTAATAACTGCACGGTAAAAGTCATGGAGTCACTAATTTTCGAGCTAGTATTGTAAAATCATGGTAATCTTTTAATCACTAGATTGTCTTTTAGACAAATATTTGGATTTCAAAGGATATTATGAAGAGGCTTTAGATAGTTAGCAAGCTCCACCGATTTCGAAAGCAAGTTGCATCCGGTGGAGACCGAAAGGATAACACTCCTCGTCCTTTGTGGATCTTCAGAAGGACAGCATAATTTTGCCTCAAATTCCCATGAACTGGGGACTATGGAGGAGGGACACCTTCTTCATGGTCAGGTGCGTTTGATGGAGATGATGTAGCAACCGCTGTTGGAAGAGTGGATGAAGATGAAAATGATGTAGCAGTTGCTAGTGGTGGTGAAGGTAGAGATGAAGCTGATGGAGTTGAAGAGTGAGAAGCAACTGCATCAAATGTCGTGCTGATTGTTTGATGCTCGCCAACCAAAGACAATACGGACCCGGTACTCAGCCCCGCAGTACCGGTTACAGCAATTGGGGCCCGAAAGCGGGAGTTAGCATATTTCGCTAAATTAGATTCTCCACAAAGTGTCAGTTGGTGCAATCGTCGCAATAGGTCGAGCATCCTATTGAGATGATGAGGATCGTATCCTTCAATGTAAAGAAGCTCCCTCATCATTAGTTTCTTCAACATCATCGATCATTACAATGTCTATGACCGGCCCGAAAGGAGGATCAGTCATCATCGCCACCGGAGATGATTCGGGGGCACCAACCTTTGCCCTCTTATTCTTTTCCCCGGCTGCAGAGGAATGTCTTCTCTATCATTGCTTGTTCTCTGGCCAGGGACTCCGTGAAGAAACATTTGCGCCCGAAGTTGGCCTGGAGACACCTGTTCGAGTAAGTGCCTCCTGAAGCAGCCTCGCCGCATCAGCAGGGTCAGCCAAAACATCAACATCCTCCTCGGGAACATCAACTGAGCCCACAAGTAGACCTAATTCGTGAACAAGTCAGAAGGGTTCAACCAAGTTCTTTATATACAAAAAGTAGAAACAAGGTAAATTAAAGCTACCATGATTTTTGGTCTTCCACCCATATTTAAGGAACAACTCTTTCCACAAACGAGTTTCGGGGTTATGATGTCCAAGATCTTCTGAACCCACTGGTCTAAGCCTTCTATCACCGATGGGATCCATCGAGTCGCTGTAACAAACGAAGGTTGAAAGATCAATACAAGCATGAAAGAATATTTAGTAGGAAAAAGTTTATTAAAGGGAACTTACGAGAACGGTTCCAAGCAACCGAAAAGGATGAAGTCGTTGTTGGAATAATGTCACTGGTGGCAATTGCAACTAACCGTTCCATCCACCCACAGCCCTTATCACCATCCATGCTAGACAGTAAAGCATGGTGGCCACGCTTGCAAAGGTTATCATTCTCCCACGAAAGATTTTGGGGGAATAGAGATTCATCAAATGAGCTACGGTTAGCTCCTCTCCAGTTTCTTGGCACAAACGCCGAAGGCAGGCGATCGTCCTCCACACTTATGGACTTACTTGTGCCAAGCACACCTGGTAGCGAAAGCAAAACTCCGCAATTACGGAATCAAGCTCTCCGCTCAAAGAAAACACACCCAAAGTAAAGGGATAGGTGAAGAAATATGTAAAACCTTCCTTGGGAAGGGTTACTCTCGCCGATAAATTAGGAGCAATAATATCTAACTTAGGGCAGCGGCAATCCTCCTTCACAGCAGGAATACTGGAAGGACGAGGGGAAGAAGGGTATCTATTAACAGCCCATGTACGAGGGTTAGCAGTAGGAAATTTCTCTTCAAAATTCTTCGAAGTACTAAGCCTTCTTGGGATGATGGAACCCACTGTTGGAGGAACGAAATCTTCGATTTTGTTCTTGCCTTTTGAAGAACTAGCACGTTTTGAAGAGGAAGCCATTTGAATATAAGGAAGGAAAATTTCTGATTCGAAGAAGATCAGAGAAAAGTTGGGAAATAAAGATGCAAGTTAGAAGTTTGAGAAATTATGAAGTGCATAAGAGGAGGATGATGCATATAATTAAAATTTTGGCGGCTAAATTCATGGCCATGATTACCTCGATAATTGGCAAAATATTATGCTAAATAGTGGGATGACGCGTGTTCGGGCATTAAATGCAGAGAGACGTGCTCTTATCAACTGCCAGAAAATTTCAAAGGGAGTTATAGTAATTCCCGCCGAAAAGGTATTGTGTTACCGGAAAGGAGGGGGACTATTTGTATAGGGAAAAATACGACATGACACGTGGCCACTTAAAGAAAGGACACGTGGAACAGAAGATGAGAATGGCCACTGAACATAGTTATTCCGCTTGTCACCGGAAAGAATAACGATCATAAAAGGAGTATTAAAAGACTTTGCGCCCGGTAACATTTAATACAGAATATTTTGCAGCGTTAAGGATGATGGCCCGTTACAAGGAATTTGGCATTTAAAGAAGGGCATGATCCTAGGACCTCCTTTCCTAGACGTAGCTATAAATAGTGAGCTCTGTGATCATTGTAAAGGACACGAATTTTCTGACTAACTTACACTACATTCTATACAGCATTTTAATACAATTTTATTCTTTCGTTTTTAATCCTGTCATTGTTGTGCTCGAAAACCCTGTTCTCGGGCTCACTAGCTCTGCCGTTCCATCTACATTCTAAGGCTAAGTATTTTATATTTCATCAGTTATTTTATTACTTTTTGGATCAAATTAATTCACTTGTTTAGATACCACAAACAAATTTAACTGTACCGTTTTTCGGATAAACAAATATGTCGACGAACTCAACTTTATAGCAATTAATTTCATATAACTTACTCTATAAATTTTTAGATTGTTAGGTACCTTACATATTTTTACTTTTTGTTAGGTTTATTTCTAGAGCTTCTGCATTTATTTTAATACTTTCAGAATATTTGTTTTTCAAAATTAACGTATACAAATAAATAACCAAACTCACGGCAGTTTTCAAAAATATTTTAGGTTTTCAAAGCCAAAATCCTTGTTAATTTCCAATATCTTGTTTTGTTTACACTATTAAGTTTGATAAATAATTAGGCTTGTATGTGCCTTTAGGCAGAAATATAGTCATAATTATAAAGTAAGCAATATGTCTATCTAATAGACGTGTGAGGGTTAATTTTTGAATTAAGATCACTTTATTCTATATGGAAGTTTTTTACCCATATTAGGAATGCATTCATATAAGTTAAATTTTATTTGGGTTTAAATTCCTAAATATCATGAATTATATTATATAATTAAAATAAAGAAAGACCTAATAACTAAAGAGTTAATTTCAAAGTCTTAAATATTAGAAACTTAAGTAAATGACTATTTTGTCTAATGTTAAAATTTATTTTTAAAGAATAAAAGAACGAAAATATTTTGCTAAGAATGTTCGTGCTTTTAACATAGTATGGATAATAAGAGTAGTAGCAGAGTATAGAAGTTTTGCTATTGAAGTTACTTTTTGTTATGGTGTTTGGAATAAGTATCTTTTCTCTTCATATTTTATATAATACCTAGTTTAATTGCCAAACAAAAGAATAAGAATAATAACTTAATAATCCAAAGTAGTGAACTCTTTAAGACCGCCGCAGATGGAGTCCGCACAAGGACGGAATCATAAGGATCTATTACACACAACCTTACCCTGTATTTTATTTGCTAAAGTAGAGTAAATATTTTGGATCAGAATTGGTCAACTAACCCTATTCCAATTAACTCAAAATATGAGTTTGCAATATTCATATAATATTTGTTGAACAACAAATAATAAGACAAGAAGGGGTTACTCAGATGGTCAATTTGCAATATCGTATGATGTTTGTTGAACAACAAATAATAAGACAAGAAGAGGTTACTCAGATGGTCAACACTCCAAACTCTATGATCGTGGATTTGCTCCAACAAAGGGGATCAAAGGGGAGAGGAATCAAAAAAGAAAAAGTACACGAGCGCCTAAAGAATAACTAAATTTTGATAATACTGACAAAGTTTACAATTCAAGAGGATGATTGATGGCTGCTGGTAAAACCAGCATCTTGATTGTATTCTTCCCTAATGATTGAGCATTATTAAAACAATCACTCAAATCATCATCACAGGCAATCCATATATAATCATTATCTTCATCCGTATACTTTATTCTAAATTTTCCAATTGGTAGATGCAATCTTTTAGCCAATTCCCCGTCCAAATCATCTTTTCTTGAGGATGAGTATAGCTTAAACTTCATCATATCTTCTCCATATGTTGCCTTCACTGTAATACTGCTGCTGCTATTCACATGATTTGTATGTGTTGTAGTTGCTGAAGTTATTGCTTTCTTCTTCTTCGGAAGCATTAATGGCTGGCAATCCGATTCATTGAGTGTCTTTTTTCGTTTTGATGCTGGCCACCTTCGAATACCATATTTTCTGCATAATCGCTTCAGTGTAGACCGACTAACTGAAACAAGAAAAAGATATTGAGTTTAACTTCTATTCTTTGCTGTATAATGATATCTTTATACGGTTAGATCACTTAAAAGGTAATTACAGATAACTGTCCATAATAAGTGGAATGAATAAGTGAGAGAATACGACAAGCAACCTGCTACAGCATGTTAAATTACACCGAGAGTATAAAGTTGTTTACGTTGTAAGTTTACATAAGTTAAATCCAAAGAAAAAATAGCTTGGACATTAATTCCTGTGGCCTCATACAAAAAGGTTTCCTAATAGACAAGGTCATTGATTTGTGCGAACCAACTTATATTGGAAGACCTTTTTATTTATTTAAGTTTGTAATATGCCCCTCGCGTGCAAGCCTGACTCTTTTTCTTGGACCAAAAACGACGCGTTTCTACATACATTTTGGTTCTTTAAGTCCGCAATGAAGGCCGTGTGATACCAGGTTAAAATGCTACCTGGAAGCCATCTGTGCTGCCCAATCAGTATATTCTTTTTTGTACCAAAAAAAGGTTGGAATTGAAGAATGAAGAAGAAAAGAACTTACCCTGAAGGCTTTCAGCTGCATCAGAGAGGTTTTTGTTAAAATGATGTTTGAGATCATCATAGTTTACAGAGTCTTTAGTTCTTGTTCTGCTTTCTTTTTGCAAATGAGTAACACTGACACATTGCTTCTCTGAAATAACTTGTAAATCAGTATTTAAAACATCTGATTGAACCATTTGAAGTTGTCCATTATCCACTGAGTTTCGAATAGTGCACTCAGACGTAGCTGCATAAGAAAATAAATTAATCATCATTGCTAGTCCTTCAAAATTTTGATGGCAAACGTGATAACTTCCTAAATAACTAACAACAAATATCTTGATTCTACCTTCTTTCTCTATGTGATTTGCATTGCCTTCCATTAGTCGATTCCTTCTCTCTTCACTGTGCAACACTTCAGGCGTAAACGGACTTTCGCTACTTTGACATATATGAAAATAATCCACATTCTTATCTGAAGAAGCTTTAATAACTTGAACACTTGAATCATGTCCTAGTTCTTGACCAGAAGCAAATTTGAAGTTCTGAAAATGTTGTCCCATTGTAGACAAAATTGATCCCAGCAAGATTTTTGGATCTCCGTTACCAGGGGCCAGAAACAGCTCCAGTATGTAGGCTTCATCGCCATTCTTCAAACAAATAGCAAAAGAACTAGTCAATCCACACCAGCGCGCATAATGTACCAATGGATACTCAATTATGCTGAATTCAGTTATGTTTTCGCAATAGCATAACTCGCCAGAAAAAAATGCTTTCCCAACAACCCCCTGATCTTTTTGCAAAGGTTGTAACTTAGAAATGTCCCGGAAACATAGCATATCGTCGTAATAATAATCGTCATAAACATGGTCATTAGCATCCATTTCCTCATCTGCAACATAGTACACTTCATTACTAGCAGAAATGACATGCTCAGTGCAGCCCCTATACATGCCATTTTGGTCCATTTCCAGATTCTTACACGGAATCCAAACTCGAACGAAAGGCAACTTGTGTGTTCCCCGCACAATTTTTAACATTCTTTTGATTTCCTCTCTTTCACTTCGTTTCCCTGCTTGTACCTGCTTAGACAAGATTTTGTTCATATGAAAAGTACTAATCCTAAGATGGATGAATGATCAAAAGTATGAAATTTCAACTTACTTTTCTACCTTTTTGGAGATATAATTTAGGACATTTGAGATCTACTCCCTACAAGGAGATAAAAATATTAGTCCAACAACAACAAAAAAAATAAAAAACAGTGTAATCCCACAAGTGGGGTCTATAACACCAGCAAAATAGTAAAACAAATTGAAGCGAAAGAAACAACAATAAGGTAATAAGAAAACCAAATCTACTAGACGATCTAATGCTTGAAACTCTACGGAACCTTCAAGTGAGAGTGAAACGCCAGAAAAGCTTGTGTCTACTAACTTAAAACTCTATATCTGTATTCCATATAAAAGCTACAAATAAGGAGATAGGGCGAACCTCAAGTGCGTTTAGTACTTTTTCAACTTCATAAGTCAAGTAGCCACCTTTCCAAACTGTAACAAGCTCAATCACACCAACACAATTCTTCCCAATAGGTTCAAACACAGGCAAAGCCAAATAAGTCCGGACACCACACCGGACAGCATGATCCCTCATTGGAAACTCTTCGTTCGTGTAGTATCCCACATGAGTACTTGATTCTGGCAATTTTTCCTGGAAAACTCGTGCAGGAGGACCGAAAAGATGAGCTTTTTCTGTTCCTTGTTCACTACTCCCACCCTTATTATTAACACTATATTTATAGCCTTGACAGTGCTTCCTATACCAACATAGTCCTTTATATAGATATCTAAGACCAAATGGTTGTCCTGAAGTTGTTAGAAAATGTCTACCTTCAATCTTTTCCAGCCCCCAAAACTGTAGTAGAATTACTTGGGATGTTTCTATTCTCTGAAGTGCTGCTTTAATCTTTTGCTTTACAGCTTCAAGAAAGACATAAATTAGAAATCCCAAAATATAGTATGAAAAACAAGCGAGTTTACGTTCTATGCACTACAAATCATGTTAAGCTGACGATAACAACATGTAACTTATCATGACAAGCCTAATAAGATGACATTAGAAAGTAAAGTAGTAATAACCTGCTATAACTAGTTAAATTGCACCAATAGTGTTAAATTTCTTTACACTATCAAAAGTGAAAATGACAGGCGGGGCACAAGGTATCTCGCGTTTAACGCTGGATTGGGGAAGGGCCGCACCTTAGGGGTATGCTATACTGCCCTAAGGGTGGTCAATTGACCACCTTCGTCGACAATTTAGACTGCGTATATAGGTAAAATATTACGTTTTAGATGTGTACATCATGTATTGAACACCCTTTCTCAAAAAAAAAATCAACTTGATTCAAGTGAACACCTTCGGGTAAATTACTAGATTCGCCACAACTCTAAAGGCAAGCATTAGTGACCGCTTCCACGGCTCGAACTATAGGTCACGCATAGACAACTCTACCGTTGCTCCAAGGCTCCCTTTCAGTGTATATAACTTAAATCCAAATCACAAAAAGAATGAATATGGGATTGAAACTACTTACATGTTTCTATAAGATTATGGGGAAAGTTGGATTCAATTTCATTGTTGCTCCAGAAAACCATCAAATGGAAATTAGAACGTTCTTCTGAACAGGATAGTGGTTCTCCCATGTAATTCTTGAACTCAGACGAGGTATATACTTCGTAAACAACATCATCGTTGACAGACAGCTGAGATTTCTCAATCTCTTCCATCCTACTGTATTTGCAAGTGATCAAAAGGAATGTTTGTTTAAAAAGATGTTGTCTTTTTAAAACTGATTAAGAAGGAAATATTCTGATGAAACGGAAGGAGGAACAAGAAAAGAAAAGTTAGTCGAATTCATAGATTATAGCAACTCAAGCTAGCTGCCTTGTTTGACTTAGTTCTTAAATTTGCAACAAGTCTACGATTTCTAGATTTTAAGATAGTGGTTCACTGAGTTCTGGACACGTGTCAACTCATTTTCTCTCTCAGTTGATTTTACTTCGAAGTCTAATTATCAACAGTACTTCCAGGTTCCAACCAATTAATTATGCATCACTCTGAAAATAATTGAGATCGACTATATGAATTCTTTTTGGTCCATATAAAAACATATCAAATGGAAAATAGAATTTGCATAGTGAAGAAAAAGGAAGTGGAAGTTACACCAACAAAAGCAACTTATAGCCTTAGGCTTACGACAAGAATACAATTGAAAAAGAAAACTAAAAAGGAGGTGTAAGTTACACCAACAAAAGCAAAAACTTATTTTCCTAGGTTTACAACAAGTATACATTTTAAAAGGAAAACTTTCTACAATTTCAGATGAGCTGCCATAACCAAAACCTACACTCCACATGGACAAAACCCTAAGCACTACAAGAATGGTTTTTACTAATTTTATATATTTACAACCTAATTCTAAATCATTCACCTGAGCTCTCACAGGAGCTCCCAAGGTTGGGCATTATATCATGAACCAACAACCTTACTACGTTGCTGCCCGATGATCTTGAGATATCGACACATTCCTGCAGGTCTGCATCGCACGCTATTAAAACCCACTCATGGTCATCGTCGAGGTACTTGATATCAAAAGTCCCCACCTCTAACTTTAGCCTCTTGGCTACTTCCTCCTTCAACTTAAATATACCAGAACTCAAAAGAAGTCGAAATCTTATGATGTCTTCCCTATACGTTGCTTTTATTGTAATGGACGTTACTTCAGGTCTGGTAGAAAACTGTGGCATCTTCTCAGCAGGAAGAGAAACCTGATCCTTAGCAATTCCATTAGAACACGGTGGGTTCGTCCAACTGTATTCTGGAACACGGTCATCAAACATGGCATCTCCAGCCGGACAAAGATTTCTCAGATCATGTGAACTCCCTGCATCCTCAACTAGCATTCCCCCAAATAGTTGCTGGGTGTGTTCTGGAATATAAGGCCCGGGCATTAGGAATGCAGTGGATAAATTGATTTCTCCTGTGGTCTGACGAGCTGGTTCCGAAGAGCCACCCACTTTTACAGACGATTCCTGTGTAGGTGAATTAACCAACTCATTCTGAGGGGAAGATTCATTTGCAGGGAACGGACTACCTTGGCATGAACCATGGGAGGTAGGTGTCCCTGCACTCTCTTCTCTCGAGCCACTACCGGTTCTGGACCTATGTGACCCTTCACGCACAAAACCATTCTGCTTCGAAGAGAGCTCTTCATTCCCAATAATCCTACTTTCCATCATTTGATTTGAGGGTTCGGCTTCTTCATGACTTCCTGGCATTCCATGGTTGGAGAGCTCATTCTTCTCTTCATGGTACTCAGAAGCGTTACACGGCGAACCATTCATGCCTGCAGGCCAAGAAATAGAACCAACAGCAACAGGAAGTGAATTTGGTGCAAGTGAAGTCAGGCTGAATGTTCCATCAGCTCCTTGCACTGATTCAATTACACGTTTTAGCTTTGAAAGGGACCGGTTAACCTTGTTTATCTTGCGAGATGGCCATCTGGAGATCCCATGCTGCCTGCAAATGCGCTTCATTGTAGTTGGACAAACTGTATATGCGAGAACATTAACGAGAATAGTCAAATCCGCAATGACACTGGTAAAGGAAAAAATGCACATTTAATTAAGGAAAAAATAGTGAAGGATAAGTTCCAAATAATTTGAAAAGCATACCACCAAGACTCTTCGCAGCGTCCTTGAGACTTCCAGCAAAATACTGTTGCAAAACCTCTAGGCTTATTGTTTTCTCAGCTTTTCCACGTTTTCTCTCTGTTTTCTTACCAGTGCCTTTATTCTCAGAGAAAGAGGCATGATTATGGGCTTCAGCTGTACCATTTACGCCCTCTGCAACTTTTGCAACATTCAATTCCACAGGGGACTGTTGCTCTTCCATTAGATCAGGAGGCACCCGTCCATTTACTACACTAGCAGGCTGAGGAAGAGATTTGGTTGTTGGCACAGATTCAAGCCTAGAACCAAGTTTATCTTCCATGGATGCCTTGATAACCTCAACTGAACCCCAGTCATGCTCAAGTTCCTCCCCAGAAGCAACCCTAAGACTCCTAAAGTGCTGCTTCATCGTCAATAAGAGTGAGTTCAGCAAAGCTAGCTGGTCATTGGAGTCTCCATCATTTGGTGGCAGGAAAAACTCTAAAATGTAATCATCATTGCCAGTATAAGTGCTCCGTAAGCAGATTGCAAAACAGCTGGACAACCCAAACAAACGTGCATAGTGCACCAAAGGGTACTCCGTTTTGCAAAATAGCCTTATATCTTCACAGAAACATGATTTTTGAGAAGCATATGCCCTTCCAGCTACTCCCTGTCCCTTTTGTAAGTGATGCTCGGCACAGGCCTCACGAAAACCCCACATGTGAGCATGAACCACATAAAAGGAAACATCAGTTGTGGACATACAGACCTGTCCCATGCAGCTTCCATCAAAGCTACTGCAACTCTTTTTCAACCCACCGCCATCAGCCAAAACACTGCGATGCCTGCATGGAACCCATGTCTGAGCCAGAGGCAATTTATAAGTTTCACATACAGCTGTTAATATCTCCAAGATTTCAACCAATGCATTCTGCCGACCTTCATTACAGATCTGGTTCATAGAATACCCAACGACATAGACTTGTTCAGACAACAAAGAACAGCAACTTAGATGAGATGTGTCCAGAATATTTTTTTTTTGCTCACCTGAGTGCTTGGGTGGTCCAATATCTCTGAACTTTTCAGATTCACTGCCTGCAGAAAAACTGAAATCACTTAAAAAGGAGCTCATGTTCAATGTAGAAAAAAAGGACTGGAAAAGCTATGCATTTGGGTTACATGGTGTATCTTACTGATATAAAAAATAATAACTACTTAAGTACATATCAAAATAGTTGAATAAATACACTAGCTGATAATTTGATATCCCATGCAGTGAAGAGCACATGCTCTAATGCATCTTCATGAACTGGCAAAATTATCAAAATTTCCTATTCACTGCAGGAAGGGAAGCAATCAATTACATGCACATGGAAGGAAAAGACAGATGTGATCTTGAACAGGGAGACTCCAGTTCATCAGAATACATCTAACAGAGTCACAAAATCTCCAAAAGAATGATGAATACACTAATAGAAATACTTTCAGAACTCCTTTACCAGCTTTTCTCTCCACAAGAAAGAAACATCCCCTCCAGTCTGTGATTCTAGCATACAACTACTGACACAGCTTTATAGTATATACTTACAGGTTACATGAGATTCATTCTTAATCCCATCATGTACTTAATTAAAATTGACATCTGGTTATTCATCCAGATGAGATTCTGTCACCAATGCGCAGCAATCAAAAGCAAGATACAGGTTTTCAAGAACCGCCTCCTTTAGTTGTTCTTATTGATGAGTTGAAAAGACACTTTAAAATGACTGCTAGAAAGATGATACAGCGAGCCAGAAGACACTTCAGCTAAGTCTATCCACTAAAAACTTAGCTGTTCCTTTAACACAAATGTGCACTTCTGTAAAACGCATATAATGATGTGTGGCGTAGTGCTTAAAATTTGGAAATTTTTTCACCACTTTGATCTATGAATATAACCTCAGTCAGTAACGAGTATGACAAGATTAATAATAATTTAGCATTCAAACACCACAGAATTGGTGCAGCAAACAAGCTATCAAGTGTCAGTGAGACATACCAATTAGTCAGAGAGATATGTAATAGAAAGGGTACAAGAGCCAACCTCAAGTGCTTTGCATACTCTATCAACTTCAGGAGCATAGTTGATTTTCTGGGAGGTCATTATGATCTCCAGTACGCCAACACAAGACTGACCAGATGGCTCGAATACTGGCAACGCCAAAGTTCCTCGAACATTGTAATGCAGGGCGTGATTAAGACGAGGGAACTCTTTACTGGAATAATACTGCACATTTGGAGTCCATTCTGGCAACTTTTTCCGGTAGACACGGCCTGGAAGTCCTAGAACTCCATCAGTCTCCCCATCCACAGCAAACATATACATCAAAGAAACCATTCGATACTGATGAAGCCCGTTACAGTCGGGGTCAAGAACAAAAGGCTGCCCTGAAGTTGTAAGCATGTAGCGACCGCCATTCTTAACAGGTGCCCAGACCTGAGCTAACACTCGTTCTCCTGTTGATTCTTTTAAGTATCGAAGTGCCTGTGTCATCCTCTCCTTGATTATACAAGACCCATCCAGATAATCTAAAGGTGTTAATCCCATAATTGGCGGAGGGATTCTTTTCTTATCATCAGCGACGGACAAAGTTTCAGCTGCTGCCTCATGATCGCCAGTATCTGCTCCAAACACAAAAGGATATGAATCTTCCGTTGGTGTCAACAGCAAAATGATATCAATTCTACTTCACTTAGAGAAACAACAACAGCTAGGACTTAATCCCAAAAATAGTTCGGAGTCAATTATATAAATCATCTATATCCTTAATCCACTTTGCGTGCACATAAATCAAAGAAGCCTACATAAATCAGTCGGTGTAGCTAGTCCAAGGGAGTTTATTTGTAGAAAGACTATTGCAACCATAGTAACATTCACACATACATAAACAAGTGCTCGTACATCAAATATGGGTATTATTGGACAAAAACCTACACACAGACTGACAACGTAGTTTAGGTCAATGTTAAAGGTATGAAAGAATAACGAGTTTAAGTTCAAAAGAGGGGGAAAAAACACATAGTCTGATCTTGCGCTAGATCTTTTTGTTCACACTGCATACCCGCTACCCTCCCCCCCCC